>JAQQAE010015221.1:0-12124 GCA_029823295.1 Pseudamia nigra
TAATTAAAGACAGCAAGTAAGTACAGATAAAATCAATGTCTCATGCCGGATCAAAAGCCAAGGAGTAGAAATGGGTTTTCAGACGAGTTTTAAAGTTGGACAGTGAGAAAATTAAGATGAACTGAAGAACATAAGCCACAAAATGAAGAAAATAATCAAGATTATGAACAATACAGCTAACAACATGATCCGAAATGAGCAAGAAAATGAACAAAACCTGAATAAAATTATCACGTAAATGAGCAAAAAGGAAAAAAAATGAACAAAAATAAGCAAAACAGTGAGAAGGGTTAAGCACGAACTGAATGAAGCAAACAAAATAATCAGGAAAATGACCAAAGATTTACAAATGAGTAAAAAAGTGAATAAGATAATCAATTAAATTAGTAAAAATTAGCTAAACAGTCAAGCAGATGCACAAAACATGAAAAAAGGAACAAAGATGAGCAACTTCATGAAGAAGATAATTTAAAAAACTAGTTTTCATAAAGGGTTCTGATATTTTTTGTGGCTCTTCTTTATTTCTTACTGTCCAAAACTGGATATAAAGGTTACCCCTTATCTAAGCCTTTAAATTGTCTTCTTTTTGTCATTATAGAATTGCACAGTCGAACTCAGAAGCCATTATTGGACAGAAAGGACCAAAATTTAGTTTCTAGAGCATGTTCACACCCATTTGTTATTATTTTGTTCATTTGTTATTATTTTGTTCATTTTGTTAATTTAAGTATTCAGTTTTTGTTCTTTTGCTTGATTATTTAGTTGCTTTTCCTCACTTTACTGATTTACTTTATTATTATTTTTTGAATATTTTGTTCATTTGACACATTTCAAACCTATTTTTGGTTTATTTCCCTGACTATTTTGAGGAATTTTGTAGATTACTTTGCTCATTATTTTTGTCCATTTTCTTGTTGATATTCATTTGCTTGACTATTTTGTTCACTTATTTCAATATTTTTTAATTTTTTTAAAACTACTTTTTAACTTTTTTTAATCAGTTGATTTGCATTGTTTGGTCATTCACCTGATTATTTCACTCATTTTTGTCTTAATTTTGTAAGATTTCTAATATTGTCCAGAATTTTGCTTTTTTTCATGTTACTGATATTTTTGTTCATTTTCTTGATTATTTTGCAGGATATTTGTATCCATTTTTTCTTATTTTCTGTAAATTTTAGATTTCGTTTTTTCCTTCTTTTTATTTAGTTTTTTTTTCTTGATTTTGTAATGTTACTTCTATCACAAACGACAGGACCCACTGGGGAGGGGCTAAAGAATACACTTAAAGACTTAAAGCACGAATGAAAAAAATGACATCATTTGCACATCTTACTGGAAATGAGCAAAGCATTCAGAGCACGAGCCACTTTGAAGCAGTCCCAAAATGACTATCATGTGCACAGACACAAGACAAGCCAACTAACCACTCTTACCACCACACACACACACGCACACACGCGCATGTACACAGAGTAACGATGGGCTGTCTGTGAGCACATTATCTCACAGTGTCAAGTGGCCAGTCTTGAGTCCATCGCGCCACACTCGGCCCTTATCTGCGCAGACGCCATAGCCTGCCCTGCTCCCATCTCCATCCTTCTTCATTCCCAGGCTACAAGGCTAAAAGCACCCCCTCTTCATTCTAGCACCAGCAGAAAGAGCAGCTCTGAGGTGACGATAATGGCTGAACAGAATCAACCCAAACATGACAACACAGCTCAAATATCCTCAATTGCTACGTACACAGTGTCTTACTCAGACTGTCAGTATCTTCGTCGTAGTATAGTTACCCAGCAGCCCCTGCAGCTTGTCTATCTGTGCTTTTTATATAACAGTTTTTGTAGAGGTGAGTCATACATTAAGCAAGTGTATTAAGTGCACTGTGTCATTCCTGCAAGTTAAGGGAGGGGTGAAATTCTGCAGTGCTGTGAAAAGTCTATTTTGAATATCTGTCACACTTAACATTGTCTGGCACAATGTGAGAAAACTATTTGCCTGATTTTCTATTTTCCTTTTCTTCTGGTTTGATTGTGTCTGTAGGGGTTGTGTCAGCAGAGAGCAGTGTTTCCAGCCGGTCGCATCATCACGCAGCCCTTTGCTTCGGACGCAGTGGGCAACGGCCGGGGCTGTTCAGAGAGGCCGATGCGGAAGTAACTAGTAACTAATCCCGCCGCTTGGCCCCTGGGAAAGCATTCGTCTGGCTCCAAGAAGCCTTTTTCCCATAGAGATACATTGGACTTCTATCTGAAAAAACTAAGTGAATACATTTTTGTCATGAGTCATTATGGTCTCAAATGTATTATTTGGACCCTCTAATAAGTAATGTGGTGGGCCAACTTTAACTTTTTGCTCTGTTATTAAGATATTACTGCAAATAATCAAACAAATCACTGCTGTGCTATGTAGCTATGGTAACAGCTCGCTAGTGAATTCGCACCGATTTGGCATCTTCTATTTATTCAATGTGGGCATAGTTTTGCCTGATATACACTCGACTGTAGTTGTGAGTAAGTGTTTACACTAAAAACACTGGAATATGATTTTACTTGACACTGTGTGGTAAACTTTTACTGCGTCAGTAAGCTATCGGCTAATATTAGCTTTCCCATGAGTCCCCTGGTATCCACGCTCCATTAGCCCCACTGCCGTTCCTCCAAATATGGCTACATCCTGTATTTTGGCTCCAAAATGAAAGCCAGGAAGTGACAACCCGATTGGCATAAAACCGCCCTTCAGAAACTAATGGGTGACGTCACGGTCACTTTGTCCACTAATATATACAGTCTATGGTCGGAATCCACTCGCACCTGCATTCACAAGATGGCTGTGTATTTTATACGGGGGGTTGAAAAGCACTGTCAGCTAACAGAACAAGAAGAAACTGAAATATGTCTATTACATAATGAGACTGTGCTTATGAGGATAAAACCAGATGGTCAAGGTGGCGAGTGTTATATATTAAAGGTTGTTTATTCACACACAACTGCTGAAAGTTTACAATAAGTGACGTCTTTAGTTCACTGCCAGATACTGACTCTTGTGTTTTTACCAAGGCATCAGAAAATGATTAGCTTAAAAGCTGAGCAACTTGAAATTGTAGGTGAAACTGAACAAAACAGCAGGTGAATGTTTTCGTCAATTAGCTGAGGTGTATGAGGAACACTGCATGTCACGTACGTGTGTTTGGATGGAACAAAGGATTTAGTGAAGGCAGAGAGGATATCATTCTGGATGCATATGCACGTCAACGACTTCTGAAAACATTCAACACATTGAACAAATATTTCAAAAGTTTGAAGAAAGAGACCACAGTTTTAGAAAAATGGTTTCAATCTTCATCCAGACATCACTCCATCTCACACTTCCCTAAGTAAAGCAGTTTCTGACCCAAAAACAAATCACAGTGCTTGATCCCCCTCCCTATTCACCTCATTAAAGATCTAGGGCTGGGTGATATGGCCTAACAATTAAATTTCCAATGTTTTCACAAAAAAAATCAAATTACAATTTTTTTCTGATTTTTTTCCCCCCTATTTTTTAAAGAAAACAACAAGTACAAATGACAGGGATGATGAGGTAAGGCAACGTCAGCAAAATACTTGCCACTAGGTAGCACATACCTGGGTCTATAGTTTTCAGCAAGTTGATAAACCCAGTCTTTTCCACTGTATATATGGCTACGTATCTTTAGCGATATGCAAAGCGACCGCTTTGGTGATGGCTTTCCATCGTGTACCTTTCGTATCATATATTGTGTCCTGGGTAAATGATTCCACCGCAGTAAGCTGCTTTTAAGTGAAGGAGTTTGTTGGTTGTAGTGGCCTTGTTCCCCTCGTAAAGAGTGGCATTTCTCCCGCTCATGTGGATGCCTCTGTTTTATATACTGGAATAAGGTTGTTGTGCTGTTGCCCTTTGTTGCAATGGGCTTTAGACAAACTTTTCAGAGTGTAGTCACTTGTTCCAGGTCTGTTGCCGCAACCCCAAACCAGATCCAAACCACTGACAATACTATTCCTTTTTTTGGAACAAAGTTCTCATAAGTGGTAGCCATGTTGTTGATGTGTGTGCATCTCTGTTAAGGAAACAAGGGGGACGGGGGAAGCTCCTTGGGCAAAAGGTGTGTCATAGCAAGAGGAGAAAAAACTCGATTTTTAAAATTTTTTTAATCGTACGCAACAAAAAAAATTTCATTAATTGATAAAATTGCTATATTTCGCCCAGGCCTACTAAGATGAAACACGTTTGGTGTCTTTTAGTGTCTGCGTCAGAAGTTAAAAAAAGAACGACGGAGGTTCTGAGAAACTGAAGAAGACCTACTGTACTGGTTTGACCAGTGGAAGAGCTGATGCAGCGGAGCGTTAATGCAGGAGAGGAGACGTTGAAACATGACATGTTCAATCAAACTGTATTACAACATCAGTCTCATTTTTAACAGGCACAGCTCAAACTTTACCAGAAAAAATAAAATAGTTGCATCAATACAAAAAGTACAAACTATAAGAAATGCAGCAATATCAAAATGTACTTTGGCTTGTATCTCATTGAAGACAGTATGAATGCAACATATTTCATAAAACGTATTCTTTGTGTGGGTAGGTAGCAGAAATTTGTCTTTGGCAGGGTCCAACATAACACGCAGGACATAATACAACATAAACGCAATATGTACAACAAATGGCTGACAAACAGTGCCTCCGTGTGGGACCTAAGTGAGGTATTTATCTATTTTAAACTGTTCAAGGTGCTGATGGCAGTGGAACTAAAAGAATGTTTGTATTTGTTCTTCCGGGCCAGTGGGACTTTGTAAAAGCAACCTGATGGTAAGAGCTGGAAGGCTTGATGCAGGAGGTGTGATGGCGACATTGTACAATATACACGACATGCATGTATCCATGCCGTTTGTACAACATTTCTATTTGTAGATCACAGCACACAGTGTTTATTACTTCCCAAACTAGACCTGAATACTGACTGGTGTGACCACGTTTCCAGTGAGTGACAGTCCATCCCAGACACCTGTGAGCCCAGGGAAGGTCAACACTGCTTCTGGGCACACTTAATTTCTTAAGGCACAATAAAGTTTGAAACACTATTTAGGTATTTGGTACTTGACAGTCTTTTCAAACAGTAACCCTGCACCCATGTGGTTTGGTCCATTATACTGCCCTGCAAATGCAAAATGCTGGAGTTCCCCATTTGGTCAAAACGGAGTCAACACTATAACGACAAAAAAAGACAAACACAAAAAAACTAAAAATCTGTAATTTTATAATTTTTTTTTTGTTGTTCCAAATGAACCTAAATCAAATGAACACAAACTGAGTCCTACCCTTACAGAGATAAATGAAAATGATTTATCATCATAAATAATTAATAATTAATAAATACAAGATAACAGATTCATTGCACTGGTCTACCTCTATCACTGGTCTAACAAAATATATCAACAAACTTTCTTTCTGTATTGCCCAGGTCTAATGTGAACAGTTATGAAGACAATGGGCCTCATGCAGGAAACCATATACTGTACGAGCAAATGTTCTCCTACTTTTCTTCGTATCCTGCATATTATATAATTTGTTAGAACCCACTGATTTGTGGGATTCACCAATATTTTCTTATTTTTGCTCAAACTCCAGGTAAGATAAAATTACAGAAGTGGTTGAGTGCATGCGGACCAAGGTAAATGAAAAACAACAAATTTCAGGAACGCAGAAACACATAGTACAATTTAATTGTAATTCATTTATGTAGGAGTTTCTATGATTACTTATTGAATTTGTGGTTGAAAAATATCTTATTCAATTCAATTAAACCCGTGAAGACTAGGATATGAAGCTCGTTTTATGTCAGACTCTGGTGTTTCTCCACATATCAGCACAGACTGGTCTGAAAGGGAAACTGTTTCTGCAGTAAAAACACACCTTCATTAAGATAGTGAGCTCATACTGCATTTACAGACTTTTACACCAAACAGCTGATAAACCAGACAGAGTGAGGGAGTTTAATGCACGTTATATGTGCGGGTCAGAGGAAACGACTCATGCACTGGATTTGATCTGTCAGAACACAAGGGGACAGGGACAGAAGAATCCACTGGACATTTACCGTAATGAGGAGCTCAGAAGTTTTTATTCTGTCAGTGTTGGTTTCAAAAGCGGTCATCTTCATCCGTGTTACGGTGTGCACTTTTAAACACACTGATGGAGACTCGATGCGTGTAAACCAGTCGGACTGATTCTCCGCCTCCTCGGTACGTAATGAACAGTTATGTATGTCCATCATTTCATTCTCTTGTGTGTGGTTTGGTTGGACTCTTAGTCAGTTTACTCTCACTGAACAGCTTGGTTCATTTCCTAGTTCTATCAGTAAGTTGTGCAGATTAGAAATGACTGAAGATCCTGATGAAGACTTAGTCCATACGCTGAAGCCCTTTTATGGTGTTTAGTGGGTGTCATATATGCTAATTACAAACAAACGACCAAATGTGTCCCATTTACGATCAAGATCTGGGCGGTAAGAAAATTTGGTGCATCTGGAGTTGATCCCTATTTTTTCATTAAGAGAAAAAAATAAGAGAAAATATAACAGAAATTTAAGAAAATGTTGCTGCATGAGGCCCAATGTATAGCAGTGTTAAAAACAACAGCAGTCTCATTCACAGGAAAATACACCCCCGGTCTGCCTTACACATCCCTGGACAAAGTCTCACTTCCGAAAAATCCACACACCCGTAAGCTACTGACACGAGCTGATAACAAAGCAGAAGGACGCTAAGAGCCCCACAGATGTCTTCTGTAGTGCTGCCAAAGCTGCTCTAATAGTGGAACGATGAAGTGTGTACATGTACTGTATATACGGGTTTGGAAGCACTGGCCTCTCCAGAAGACAGCCATCCCTCCCTGAAGACTGAATCGACCATGTTCGTGTTTACAATTCCTTCTGTGAGGGGAAGTCAGCAGCCCCAGCCTCATCAGTTATTCAGACCTACGGTATAATTATGGAGCACTATCACAATACTAGCAGCTGAAAAAACAGGAAACAGATGGTTACTCTGGACCGGGATGCAGCATCTCTGACATGGAGCTGCAGTTTTGGAGGAGTTATTTTTGGGATCTGGACGTAACAGTCCAGTTTGATTTCTACTGGAAATAAATAAAAAATCAGAGCAATCTGAAGTAGCAAGAAACTGAAAACTGGAAAAAAATAAACTACTACGACTACAATCAGCCAAATGTTTCTGCAATCCCTGCATTCAGGCACTTCTCGAAAATACTCAATTATATGGAAATAATCTGTCTTACCTTTGCTGTGTAATTGTTAATGACCTAAGAGATTTAGCACTGATACAAAGTGTGAGTAAACGTGGCCGTAGATGTTGTGACCTGAAAAACTAAAGGAGCTTATTCAGCTGGTTTGAGTCGCTACACAAATACTGTGAATGTGACTAATGACATAAACCACGAATAACCCCAGTCATTTTCATTTTATAAAATTAGACTCATAGGAAAAAAAGGTTGGGGACCCCTGATTGAGAGCCAAAGAAAATACTCCTTGAGCACCTCCTGCTTAATAAGTTAGCAAAAAGCTGACACACAAAGACAGGGGCTCTGCATGGGGAAGAACAGTGATGACAATTCTATGGGCCCATGACCAAAATAATCAAGAAAATGTGCAAAAATGAGCAAAATGACCAAGAAAATGAGTAAAAATGAGAAACATAATCAAGAAAATGAGTAAAAATGAGCAAAATAATCAAGAAAATGTGTAAAGATGAGCAAAATAGTTTAAAAAAATGTGTAAAAAATGACCAAAATAATGAAGAAAATCAGTAAAAAATGACTAAAATAGTCCAGAAAAATGAATGAAAAATTAACCAAATATTGAAATGAAACAAAATGAGCCAACACTAGCAACAAAATGAAGAAAATAATCAAGAAAAATTAAGACAAATGAAAATAAACAACAAAATGAACTTACGATGAATAAAGTATTTGGTGTGAGGTACAAATCACCATAACAATTTCTAAGTATTAACAAAAAGTAAAAGATGGCTTGCACTTTTCTCATCAATCTTGCACTAAATCATAAAATGTGTTGTACGTGGTGGGGCCCAGAGGGACCCCAAATCCACGGTGGCACCCCCAGGGACCTCATCCTCACTTACACCAGAATCCCTAAAAAAACACCTTGATTGTAGGCAAGTCGACCAAAACGTCAGGTGGAGTTCGAGGAAGGTCCTGACAGAGGCAGGCTCAGCGGGAATCCTTCCTCCCCTCAACCGGGCAGCAGCTTCCTCATTTATTGGCTTTAAATGCATTTTTCCACTGCTCTGACACATTTTTATCCCGTGAATACATACCCTGCTGTCTCTATAAATGCTACCCTCACTGTATCAATGACAGTGTGCAGAACTCACATGCTGACATTTAATGTTTCCCCACCGTTTATTTGGCAATTGCCCGCAAAAGCGCGTACAAAGAGCTCTATTGTTAAGTGTATCTTAGCAGGTGTAGCAGCTTTAAAAGCGTATACCGGGGTGTGATGAGGGAGACAGATAAATGAAGGCAACAGAGGAATGCAATGTTCTACGACTGCATGGGAGATACTGCAGACAGACACATACCACAGAAGAGATGCTGCAGATGCACAGACCAGTGAGCAAACCGTGCAGTGTTATAGATGAGACAAAGGTTCACACACTGGGCTCCCTTCCCTTCTCACTACATAAGTCTCGATGCATTTTGTGGGTGTCCCTGTGAGTCTCCACGATGGAACAGAAAAGAGTGCTTTACGAGTGTCAGACGCCCCCCTCCCTCCCTGCCTCGCCATCCTTCCACTCACCGCCTCCGAGTCTTCAAATCCATGCAGGTACGAGTTATCGTACATGGAGGAGCGAGGTTCCAAAAAGCAGCTCTTCAACACGAAAGAAACAATCAGCCCACTCCAGAGAGGATGGATGGATGGTGATGAGGACAGGGGATTGGTAAGAGTCCAGCAGTCTCCACATGAAGACCACACCGGCGCAGTAGAAACAAAAACAGAAAAAAAAAAAAAAGACAGAGCCGTGCTGCGTTTTCCTAATGCTGAATTGGATATTATTGGCCCCGAGCAGAGAGAGAGTTGGTTCCCATTATAAGGCAGCCTGGTTGTCCCCAGAGGCACAGCAGACCTGGCATTTCATCTGCCTTCCCAAGCTTAGATCACAAGAGCCAATCCCTTCCTCCAGCACTGGCTGATGACTGAGGTGAGACACAGCCTGCTGATTGGCTGACGGAGGCCGGGCTGGCTGTGAATAAGGAAGAGCAGAGAGGGAGTGGGAGGAGAGGGAGAAGGGGGGTGGCTGTGTTGTTGGTGGAGAGCCTGTTGTTACCAACAAGCCGTGTGAGTTCTGTGCATGGAGATGTGTGTAAATTATGTTATTACATCATACACACATACGCCCAAGACTGACGCAATTTACTCTCACAGCACTGCAGCAGCACAAGTGAACATGATGCTGTGTTCATGTCATCACGGTGAACACACTCATATTAATCATGACATGTGTGTAGCAGAGATGATGATCCAGTCAAACGTACAAGAAATAATCAGGGGCTGATATAATTTGAAATACATTTATGCAGGATGGCTTTTAAAAACTAGTGGTGTGATGACATTTTTACCTCTGGCGTATTTGCCGCCATTTGTCTGTCCATGTTTGTTAGTTAATTAGCAAGATTACTCAAAATGTCCCGAGCGGATTTGATGAAATAGTCAGGAACGGTGTGAAATGGGACAAGGAACAGACAATTCACTTTTGGTGGTGATCTGAATCACCGTGTCAATGCACAGGGGTTTTTTTGCACTGACCAATCAAAATCTAGAAGGGGCGGGACATAGGAAGAAAGCACTAAACTTCTCTGCACCATGATAGAGGGAAACTGACTGAAAAGTCGGTTTATGATCTAAGGCTGAAGGTTTTCCATGATTTTATAAAGGAAGCGAGCGTCCAGAACATCCATCACAGTTTGAAACGTTACTGCGTGAAAAGGACGTGATGCAGCCACAGACGTACACTGACTCCGCAAATGTCCCAAATCATCACGTCAAATCTGTAAGTAAGCTTCATCTTCACAAATTGATGGCAGGTTTTAATTTTAATCCACCATATTCTCGCCTGAAAAATCTTAAACCACTATACTGTAACTAAATACAGCAATATTTCAAAATAAACACTCCCTGTGCTTTGCTTTTTTGTAAAACACTTTGGTTGCCTCGGGGTTGTTGTAAAGGCCTATACAAAAAGTACATTACATTACATTTAAATGTTCCATATTTTAACATAGCATTACATCTGTAGTGCTTATACGTGTCTATTAATGACTTCTGTGAGGATATTATTAAAATAAAGTGAGCTGATATGATTTTTCCTGATGGTTTTCTGATGGCCTCTTTGTAACACAGGCTCTACTGTTCTACTTTTCACTAGAAAATGCTCTGATTGGTTGAACATCAGGTTATTTCAATGTAGGGATGGGTCATGAGTTTTGAATATTCAAAAAATTATTAAAACCAGATTAATTAATGCAACTTTTGTGTCAGTCTAAACATAATCATTCACTCATTTTCACCGGTGTCTGGTAGTAACACAGTAGGGGATGATCATAGGTCTCACAACACGTCTGACGAGTCCACTGGGTAAACGAGGGACGTGGTGAGACAGGACGTCACTGCTGAAGCCAATCAAGTACTGTCGGCTAAAGTAGATGTTCAAAAGTAGTGTGTGGAGTGTCTTTAAAAATGAATAAACGACAGTGAAGTGCATCATGTACAATGTACATGAATGAAACAAAAGATTTAGTGAAGGCAGAGAGGATGTCCAAGACGAAACGTCTGGACAAGCGCGTACATCAAAAACTAATGAAAACATTCAACGCATTGAAAACATTGTTTGAAAGGAATGAAAGAGACGCATCTGTGGAAATATGGTTTCATTCTTCATCCAGACAATGTTCTGTTTTACATATATCTGTGGTCTGAGCTGCTCTTTTTCATTGTAGAGTGACAGCGCCCTCTCCTGGCAATCTGAAATGTAGCATGTGCACCTGCTGTGATCGCGTCAAGCATCTCTCATCAGCCTGGTTTCCTCTTAAAAGCCCCTCTCGCAACAGCTGACGGCTTCACACTGATCTGATGCGGCGGAGGCGACACATCAGAGAACTCGGCCGTGTTGTCAGTGTGCAGACCGTGTGGACTCTGCAGTGTGTGTGTGTGTGTGTGTGTGAGACAAAATCAGTAGTGTTTCATCGGTGTTTTAATGTTAAATGACAAATTAAATGTCGATGTTTGACTACTTAACCCTTACAAGCATGAATTATTAATTCGTTCGAAATTTTCAGCCTTACAGTACTTGCCAAACAATTTTTTAAATCATGTGACATCCTTTGAGCGAGGTAGTGGTGTGTTGCTATTTCAAAACGTATAAAAAATATGACTTTGAAAATGTTGGTTTCTGTTTCTTTTTCTTCCTTTTGCATCTAATTAGGTTCATTTACTTGAGTATTTTGGTATTGTTTTCTTCTTTTTTGTTGCTTTATTAGCTAATTCTTGACAGTTTTGCTCATTTTGATTAATTTTGTTCTTGCTTTGTTTATTTTTCTTGTTTTTGCATTTGTTTCATTTTCTGGATTGGTTTGTTCATGTTGCTTCTGATTTTGTTCATTTCGCTTCACTTTTGACGGTGCTGCTTATTTTTGATGGTTTTGTTCATTTTTCTTCATTTTTGATGGTTTTGTTAATTCTTCTGATTTTGTTAATTTTAGTGCATTTTGTTTTAGTTGACTTTGTTCTTCTGCTTTTGTTCTTCTCACTCTTTATTTATTATTATTCTGTATATTTTTTGGACCGCATCTCCTCCCCCAGTTTTCGCCTGATTCACACCATTCCAACAGCATATTGTTGAGCTCTTTTGGGACATGGTAGCTATTACTTTTCATAAATCTATCTTTTGTAGTTTTTAAATAATTTAAATTTTTTTAACAATTTTTTCCCCATAGGAAATTAATTCAATTCAATTCAATTTTATTTGTATAGCGCCAATCATAATCGCCAATTATCTCTAGGCGCTTCACAATTCGAG
>JAQQAE010015222.1:0-12124 GCA_029823295.1 Pseudamia nigra
ATGTCGGTAAGACAATAAGGTGAAGAGAATCCGGTAATTTTTCAAAATAAAACACCATTCAGAATCAGATAATAAATGAAACGGAAATAATGCAAGTTATGTGTTCTTTCTGTGCGGACCGGCACCAATTGACCCACAGACCGGTACTGGTCCGCGAACCGGTGGTTGGGGACCTCTGCTTTAGACCATCAGCTGTCTTGTGCAGATGACGGGACCCTATTCATGCTAGTACAACTATTGTACAAATCAGTATTATGGCAAGTAACACTCAGTTAAGTAATGATAAAAGACAGTATTTATGTGCAATGTTGAAAATAAGAATAAAGGAAAAACTGTAGGAGAATGTGTCTAAACTGCTAGGGTAAATGCAAAGTCCATGAAAACCTCACCACTTCTGTAAACATGATTTTAGCCTGAGTCACATCAGGTAGGCTTTCATCAGTAACAGTGAAGAAAGCAACAACTCATCTTTTACTTTATTGTGATTATGCAATCACTATAGCAGCAGAAATGGTAAAAATGTGTGTTTAATCAAGATGTCGATGCAAAGAGAAGGTCCTATGCTACTTGTAAACAGAGGTAGAACAAGTGCATCGTGTACTTAAAGACAGAGACTGAAGTCCCTACAGGGACAATGGAGTGATTATTATTATTATGAGTATTGTTATCTCCAGCTCTCAAGACCCAAGTAACATCGTCATATTTGTTTTGATATATTTGCTCACTTATAAACTATAATCACTGCACTACAGACAAATGGACTGTGTTGACCATTGCGTACTACACTGCAACTACCAATACTGATAACAACCATAAACCATTTTACAAAGTGCACAAAGTCTGCTCCTAGCAACACAACAGACACAAGATTAATGATTACGGATGCATTCCACTCATTCTTCAGTTGCACGAGAAGATACAATCTGGAGAAATGATATATTACATCATTGTTTAACAAGACAAAGCAAAAACCAATCACTGCGGTAATCTGCTTGTAACACAGAGCAAGTCACTCTCTAACTCACCAATGATTTGTACAACAGCAGCTCACTCCAGGGAGATTTATTGATCCCAAACACCCACCAGCATCTTCATCTGGTTTTTGAACAAGATAAGGTCCTAGGAGTGACCCTGAGCCCTGTTGCAAAGGGAGGCAGGGTGCACCATCAGGGGGCCGATTGATGGGTCACTACAGAGTCAATTCTGAGTGGGAAGCTGCATTAGTATTGATTAGTGTGTTGCCGTTTTAACCAAGTCAAGTGCAAGTCAAAGAAGCAGTTTTCTCATGGTGGACTCCATGACCTCTATAATCAGGACTGCAGTTCTCTGGAGTGGTGGTTCTGAACTGGGCTCACATTTAGACATGTTTTATAGCATGGTCATAACCTTGAGACATATTTTATTTAACTCAGACTAGGCAAATGTATTTTTTCCCAATATGAGCTGGTAAACATAGCCAGTATCTGACAATAATTTAAATGAAATATGCTCATATGTTCACTGCATTCAAATTCAGAACACAAAAAAAATCAAAACAGGACCAAAAATATGACAATTATCATCAAAAGGAATTTTTAAAAAATCCACAAACTAAACAAAACAGCCCTGATAATGTACCAAAAAAAAATTACAAAGTAACTGATAAAATGAGCAAAATTGAACAAAATAATCCATGAAATGAGCAATAATGATGAGAATTTGCAAAACAATAAATATAATAAAGTTAAAGTAAAAGTTAGGAAAAAAAAATAAAGAAAGTAAAGATGAACAAGGTAATCCAGGCAGAGAATGACAAAACAAGAAAAAAAGACCAAAATTATCCATGAAATGAACAAAAAAAATTAAGAGACCAAAATAATCAACAAAATGAACAGGAATGTTTAAAAAATGGTCAAAATAATCCATGACATGAACAGAAATGGTAAAAAAGACCAAAATAAACCACAAAATGATCACAACAGTTCACAATCTCAGATAAATATCATCACGAAAATGAACAAAACTGAATAAAATAAAGAAAATTGACATAATAATAGTAATTAAATGTAACCTGTCATCTGTCAGTCAAATGCCTGTTTTACCATGGCAACAGATGCTGCAGCTCAAAGTTCAACATCAGATAAAAGGAATAAAGTATATAATTATTATTTTTTTTAAAACACCAAACACTTGACAATCCACACTGCACGAGCCTGCGACCCACCTTTGGATCCTGACCCACCAGTTGAGAACCACTACTTTAGATTAAATAATAATAATAGTCCTATAATATAATAATAGTCCTACATTAAATACACCGATCCATTACTCATATTTACTCCACGACAGCTCATTCAGGACTACCTGCACACCCTAAAGTATCACCTGGTCACATGACATGACCATAAATCTAAAATATGCGTCCTGCACCAGGTCGAACACACAAACTGCTCTCTTTATGTTCTTCAACCAGCAGTGCATCGTTGACCCTCACTGATCAGTTACACTCCCTCATGCTGATGTCTGGTTGCGATTACAAGGAGCTGATCTCCTTCCCTCAGTGGGATTCTCCACGCTCCGTGCGGAGAGGACCCGGCGCTGGAAAAACAACACATGGTGGGAATTACAGAATAATGCTGTGTCAGGAATGTTCCCACGATGGCCAGGGGGATCTAATGGAGATCCCACACTGGCTGGCTGCAGAACTACAAGATAAAATGCCTGTTGTGCCAGGCTGCATTTGAGCCTGCTCTTTTGAAGTCGAATCCCTTTTGTGTTCGAGCATGTGCATGGGTTTAACTTAACTGCAAAAGAAAGCACTGTGTTTAGGTCAGTGATCAGCTGATTTCTTACTTGTTTCCACAATGACTATATTTGCATGCACAAATAGTCAAGACTTTTGTTGTCTTTTGTCTGAAAAAAATACAATATTAGAAGCTGTTTCGCCAACATTCAACAACAGGGTAGAGATTTCTTGCTTACTTGTGGCCGCAGTCTTCACTTTTTTGCAATTTTTGAGGCAAATAATGGACTATGATTTGAGTCAGTTACTTGGTTTTAAAGGAACTGATGGTACGTTCCATTAACCTCGGAGCTGGGAGTGATGTGTACTCCGAGCTGATCGTGTTCCAGCTATGACGTTGGAAAAAAGTGGGTGCATCATGGAAAGGTAGTTCATTCGGTGTATAGACAACTTCCAAAATCATGGGCATTCTGTGTGGTAACATCTATATGTGGCATTTTGCACATACAGACAGTGTAGTAACATGCAATGAATAGGTGGGGGCTGGTGGCGCTGCAGGTCCTGTGTGAATGTTTTTAACAGTATCTGTTGGTGTTTTGATTCACTGCTGCTGCTCACACCTTTTTCCCTGTGTTTCAGAGAGTCCTGTTTGCAACTCCCTCCTGTGCTCATTCCACACACCTGCTCCTTCTCCTCCCTGGGCTTCCCACCTGTGTCTCGTCTACCTGATTAGGCTCCTAGTGTTCTTAAGCAGCAGTGGGCCCCTCTGTCCAGTGCATGTTCGTTGAGTTTGAGTTCGAGTCAGAGTTTTAGTCTGAGTTTCTGTCCGTGTCAGTATCTACCTGTCACTCAGCCGTCTATGTCCATGCCTTCTGTCTACTCCGTGTGAGTTTTCCCCTGTTCAGCTCTGTGTGAGCTCCTGCTCTGTTCCTGTCGGCTCTGTGTGAGCTCCTGCCCTGTTCCTGTGTTCGTCTGACTTCCTGATCTTCTGACCTTCGCCTGTCCCTGGATATTCTGTCTGCTCGGTTCCCTGACTCTGGCCTGCCTCTGGATCTTCAGTCTGCCCGGCTCCCTCACCCTTCGCCTGTGTTCAACCTGCCAGCTCGCCTAACCCTCTCTGTGCCTCTGCCCTGGTTATCAGTAATAACATTATGATTATTATTATTATTATTATTAATAAACTCTGTCTATACCAACCGTGCTCTGAGTCTGGCGTATAAGTCTTATTCTGTCTGCCTGCCTAATTAGTCGTGACAGTACTGTTCAATCTCTATTCTATGTGTAGAATGTGAAACAAACACACCGGAAATTAGAGGTGTTCATTCAGTTCTTTGGGGGGGACAGTCATATTGAATTATAAAGTTCGGGTTTGTGCGTTTGCTCCGACTTTCCCAGTTGGAATTCCAACTTGAGGATATGTTCCAGTTGACATTTCCGACTAGGAACTTGGAAATTCCGTCTTCAGAGTATAAATAAAACGCACCATCTCAATTCAGACATACAAATATGAACAGTTTAGAAAATACAACTTCAAAAAAGCCACTGCAGGGACTTTAATCTTTCAGGTTTCACAACCAATCACCCCATCACATTTTGGATTTTTAGAATTTCGATCAGCATTGCAAACTTCAGATGCAATTAGCTGTCCAGTCGTAATTTGTGTGTGTCAGAACACTGTTGCAAACCATGAGTATGTTCATGTTTAAGAGCTGGTGTGTTCATCTTTGCAATCAGAAACGTGGCCTTTCTTTCAGCCGTACATCCCTGCTGTGGCTTTGCCTCAGCTTCAACCATACAAGCTCTTCTTGATTTGACTTCATTAAAAGGGCAGATTTGCTTCATGTTCATTTCCTAGATATTGTAATATTACAGGTTGTAACAGGCTGCACAATTAATAACACTGCAATCATAACAGCAATATCAGCCTGTACAGCCTGGAATGAAAAGGCTGAGATTTAGGAGGTTTCAGGGTGATTTAATTTACAGATATGTAGTTTGCATGTTTGATTTGACATATTCTAAATGAGCAATGCATGCATTTTCCTTGACAACCAACATCATAAAATTACAGTCTCGGTATTATTAAAAAAACTAGCAAGGATGCTTTTTATAGCTGCTTTAAAGAATGCAAAAATGCTTATCTTGTTCTAATCATCTCACGCCAAGAGGTCAGAAGTCAAGCTGCCCCTAAAGTCACAGGTTGATTCAGAGTCACCCACTGAAGTCCTACAGGTGGCACGTGGGCTGAAATAAACACAAATCACTCGAGAGTGAAGACCAGCAGAGCAAAGAGAGATTAGTGAGATCCTCAGCCACCAACTTAACCCAGAGACTCAGTCAATAAAGAATCACATTCACTTTAAGCGATGTCAGAGTATTAGTGAGTGAGAATTAGCAAAAGGCAGCCCCACACACTATTTTCTGGGATTAAGCCTGCAGGTTTGACCGACATCAGGGGATTCTTGCCCAAAAAATGTGTCAATCTGCGCAGCAAGGGTGGCTGATTTTCCCTTGGATTCTCGCTGTCTTGTAGGTCACTGCTGTTACTGACTGCAGCTCCAGATTACTTCAGTGTCCTACATGAACCCTGATGCAAAAAAGGGAAAAAAAGTAGAGCAGGCTGCCAACATCTGAGTGTACAGTAAAGAGCAAAGTGCTAGCGTGAAGCCAACTGTTGTGAAAAAGTGTGACTTCCAGATTTGGCAGAGGACCCGCGGAAAACGAAGACTGACCTCAGTGTTTCCATGCCATCGTATTTCACATGACATCAGCTGCACTGAAGAATGCTTTTTTTGGTTCTCATGAATCGCTCGTACTTGTCCTCTCTCACCCGCTGACGCTCCTTTCCTCTCAACACTTCACGTTTGTTTTTCGAGCTATCCTCACAGGTGTTCTCCCCCTTCCCAGGTCCTTCTTGCGCTCGGCTTGATTGCAGAGCAGAGGTTAAACCGGCAGCCTCTAGTGACACAGCGTTGAGTGGTGACCCTTGTGGTTCTTGGCTTGAGGTGCAATGAGTGGGCAAAGTGACAAGGACCGGCTGCTTTCCAACCCCTCTCATTTCACTTCCTTGAGGTCCCACCGCACACTTAACTACCGCCTGGATATCACAGCAACTTTCTAACAAACATGAACCGGAGTAACATCTTAGATAAGAAGTGAGTGTGTAGTTGAAGATCTGAAGGGGAAAAGTGGGCTACAGTGCATTTTTAATGGCCAGTCAAGCCCCAGTTTCTGGTGCACTGGTACTTTGTGGCTTGAATTTAACACATGAAACAGTTAGAATATTAATGCAGGGATGTTTGTGTTTTTCCCTCAATGTTGTGTTGCAGAATCTGATCCAGAGCTTCTGAGTTCAAGAAGATGACAAGCAAGAACAACCCAGAACATGTTTTATATTTTAGACTGTCTAAAATGGCCACATTTAGCTTTGACGAGGGGTTTGCATACTTCTGGGATTCCCTCATCAGATCCATTGGTTACTGGAATGGTTTTCAATTCACGGGTGGCTTAATTTGTGCTGTATGTTGCTTGTTTAATGTGCTTTGGATCATCTGAGGAAGGGTGTGTAGAGAGTGAATAGCCCCGTCACTGCTACTACAATATTGTACAATAAAATTATGGCAAAAACACTCAGTTAAGTAAAGAGAAAAGAGCCCATCATTACTTTAGTTACTGAAGGTCAGACAATCCTAAAAATGTTTTCAGCAAATGCACTCGGGCACACGGGCTACAGACCCTGTACCCACCCGACCTTTCCATAAGGCCAGCACTGAAGGAGAAGGTATGTCCAAATTTTTGATTGGCAGTTTATAAATCAGCATAAAAATATAAAACCTGTTGGACATTGTGTTTCTTTACAAAAAGAAACCTAGCACCACATCTTTTAAATAATGATTATGTACTCTTGCAGTTATACAATTACACAGGCTGATATTGCAGTTTGGATGCCTTTAATTGTGCAGCCCTTGATTACAACTTAAAAAACTAAAATATGACTCAATATCAAGAATTATAACCATACGTCAATACTAGCAAATTTGAGTTCTTATTCACCATGGTGCATAGTGATAAATATATATTGCTTTTTCACCCAGCACATAATGTACTCTGGAGTCTACTTACAGTGTGTTTGTTCATGATTCAGACTCATACCTCTGCTTTTGTAATCACATACAAACATCCTCAAGACAATACGCATTAAACTCCTCAAAGAGACACTGGTACAGAACACTGTAATCAGTGTAACTGCAGCCACCACGCTCTCAGATGGTCTTCTAATGCTGCCAGTGTTAGTGTAACTCCGTGTGGTAAATAAAAGAATATCCTCTCTGGATTTGACTGGAATGTAACCCAAGGTTCAATGGCTACAAAGCACAAACTGATCTAATCAGAGGTCATGTAAATGTTGGAGGCAGGCATTTCACAGTGGGGTGAAGTGGAGGCAGTACAGTCTGCTTAGTGGGTCTCTTAAACCCTCTCTAATGGACTTCAAGAAGACAAACACACACCATCAGCACGGTACGACCACACGGCCACACTGATGTTATGGTTTCATGAGAACTAGCTGAACTCTGAGCACACAGGAAGCGGAGGATACACACAGGAAACGGCAACGCTGAGGTTTATCCCTGACTGTAAATTAGGCCTGGAACTGTTATCATAACAAGTTATCAATTAATAATTTGTTGATAAAATGTAAGAAAATAGAAGAAGCTGCTGCCTGTCTATTTTTGGCTCCATGCACTTGATCATCTGAGTTATTTAGATCTATAAAAGTACTAGACCTCTAGCAACTAATGCGCTATCACTCCCCTTATACATACAAAGTAAAATAGAGCTGCAATTATTATTTGACTAGTTGCCAACGACTAGTCTCCACTTCAGACCAAAGCTTCACAATGTAACAAACTGAAGTGAAATGAGATGTGCGCCACATCCCAAAAATACTGTTTACTGTCAAAGATGAGCAACCAAACTACAAAATATTCAAATGTCAAAAGTTGGAATTGGACTATTTAGACTATTGATGAACAGACTATCAAAAAAGTTGCTGACTGCTTTAATCGTTGGCAACTAGTCAAATAATAATTGCAGCTCTATTTTACTTCAAGTATGAATAAGGGGAGTGATAGCGCATTAGTTGCTAGAGGTCTAGCACTTTTCTAGATCTAAATAACTCAGATGATCAAGTGCATGGAGCCAAAAATAGAAGCTTTAATAGAATATCCAGGGGTCTCGTGCAAATTTATTCTGCCAACCTCACTGATAAATGATCTCCATTCCTTTTTTAAAAATTCATCCATTTTAGCCACTGTGCAAGTCAAGGTTATGCGACTTTTCTACTGATGACAACAGTTCAACTCACATGGATGGGCTAATGCAGCAACTATTCTGGAATCGCCACCCTGGGATGTGCATGGTTTCACACGTTAAGCGTCTCATCAGCTTGCTACAAACTTTGGTGAAGATGATGCTGAAAATAGTTCCTCCCAGTGTCTGCAGTCACATAATGGAAATACAGGTGAGGCTGAGGTAAACTGAGCTGATACTGTGTGCAGAAAAGCAGTATTGTGTTCTCCAATGCCAGCTGCCCCGTGACCACTACCAGTTCAGCTCTGCTCAGTTTAATGTGGTTCAATTTGGGAAACATAAAACTGCTTTTCCACAGGGCAGTTCCACTTCAACTCCAGCACAACTACTTTTAGGAATTTTTCCATCAAGACTAGTAGACTTGATGGAAAAATAGTGTAGACTTAAAAATTTGCATTCAATTTATCAAGAGTTTAAACTCTATGAGACTGTTTTTGCAACTTTGCGCTAGTTTGGCTCATGATGCACTGTATGTACAAGCCCAGCAGTGATTATGGATCGACCTGTCAGTGATCTGCATGATTTTATGTGGTCTCACTTTGGCTCGCTTGGAACTTAGCAAAGCAAAGACCAAACTAGACCCCACGACAGGATACCTGGTCCTCCAGGCTGAGCTGCAGCCAGAATCATCAACTTGAGACAGGCTAGTTCACATGACTGCTTTTTCCCTGTACTACTCTGAAACAGTTTTATCTAGTCTGAACTGCATTTGTGATACTGCAACTTGACATGTGTAGGCAGTTTGATTTTCAAAAAGATACTAAAACTGATGAACTGATGGTAATGAATAGCTGCCAATTTCTTTCTGCATAACTATCGCAGCTCTACTATGAGGAAACCATGGCCCACGAACTGCTGCAGGACTGACCATACAATTTAATTCAGTTATGGATGTAAAATAGTGCATGTGAAGGCAATAAGGAGAGTGGGATGTAAATCCACTTCCATATCTAATTGCTTTGCCAGACAGATCATGCATCACTCGTGTACATTTTCCATACTGTCCGACAGCACATGTCTGAATTAGCACTTTGTGAGCTTTTATTCCTACTCTATCTTGCGTGCTTTTATGCCTGCTCGCCTCAAGCATTTTGTGTTGTCTCCATGTCAAAGGCCCATTATCCATGGCCCACACTCTACAGGCTGTCCATCCACACAGACAGGCCGCCCCATCCATCACGCGGTCCCGTGACTGCAGTGGTGCAGCTTTGACTGGACTTAAACTGGATTATACAGGCAGGTGGTGCCGAAAAAGAAACATGACACCATAAATCACCTCTTCCACTTGGCCCTCTGCACTCGCCTTGTGGATACCTGACGCGGCTGCTGGGTTTCTAGCCAAGAATTCCCACTGGGATGAAATTCCCTTTTCCAAACTTGGACGCTAAGATCAGTTTCAGACCCTGTACTTAACAGAGTACAGAGACGCAAGAGGCCTCCAGGCATCATGAGTCACTCCATGTCTGTGTGAGAAACACTGCAATCAAGAATCAACGATTTCACAAAATGGTAATTTTTAGAGTCCCAATTTCTTGTCATAAGCCGACAAAGGCACCCTTCTAAAACAATGATGGGAACAGACCATCTGTATTACAGTAGCAAGAGAGGGGAGTTAGCCCAGCAGTGAGAATCAGCCACCTGCCATTGTCAAAGTCACACTGATTAATAGCTGCTTAAGCTGCTTAAATGAACTGTACAGTAAAAGGAGGTGATGACAAAAGGGCAACTGATGAATGAACAATAAAACAGGATGAACATGTATCATAGCAGATCAGATAAATGTATGAAAATAGGTCACGGAAGAAGTGAAATGGAGATAACGTGACAGTCCAGATTGAGGTGGTTAATATGGAGAGGAAGGCCCCTTTAATCCTTTTTTTCACACCGTAAAATGTCAGTGATTACCGAGGTGTATGTTTCTTTGTTTAACGACTCTTACAATGGATCTCAAAAGTCTACATACCGCTGTCCAAATGCCAGGTTTTTGTGATGTAAAAAATTGACACCAAGTTAAATAATTTCACAACTTTTTCCACCTTTAATGTGACCTATAACCTGTGCAACGCAGTTGAAAAACAAACTGAAACCTTAAAAAGGGGAAAAATTAATTTAAAATAACCCGGTTGCATAAATATGCACACCCTTAAACTAATACTTTGTTGCAGCATCTCGATGTGGCAATATTTGCCCACTCTTCTTTGCAAAACCGTTCCAAATCTGACAGATTGTGAAGGCATTTCCTGTGCACAGCCCTCTTCAGATCACCCCACAGATGTTTGATCGGATTCAGGACTCTGGCTGGGCCATTCCAACACCTCAATCTTATTGTGGTGAAGCCATTCTTTTGTTGATTTGGATGTGTGCTTTGGGTCATTGTCGTTTTAAAAGATGAAGTTCCTCTTCATCTTCAGCTTTCTAACAGAAGCCCAAAGGTTTTGTGCCAACACTGACCTGTATTTGGAACTGTCCACCCTGACTAAGGCCTCAGTTCCAGCTGAAGAAAAACAAACCCAAAGCATGATGCTGCCACCACCATGCTTCACTGTAGGCATGCTGTTCTTTTGGTGATGAGCAGTGTTGTTTTTGTGCAAATATACCTTTTGGAATTATGACCAAAAAGTTCAACCTTGGTTTTATCAGACCATAACACATTTTCACACTTATGTTTGGCAGATGTCAAATGTCTTTTTGCAAAATGAAACCGGGCTTGCATGTTTTTCTTCGTAAGATAAGGCTTCCGTCTTGCCACCCTACCCCATTGCCCAGACATATGAAGAAGACGAGAGATTGTTGTCACATGTACTACACAGACAGTACTTGCCAGAAATTTCTGAACCTCCTTAAATGTTGCTTTTGGCTTCTTGGCAGCCTCCCTGACTAGTTTTCTTCTCATCCTGTCAATTTTGGACAGACATCCTGTTCTTGGTAATGTCACTGTTGTGCCATATTTTCTCCACTTGATGAAGACCGTCTTCACTGTGTTCTATGCTATATTTAATTCGTTGGAAATTCTTTCATACCCTTCACCTGACTGATATCTTTGAACAATGCAATCCCTTTGATGCTTTGGAAGCTCTCTGCGGACCAAGGCTTATGCTGGAAGATGTGGCTACAAAAATGTCAGGAAAAGCCTACTATAACAGCTGAACTTTATTTGGGGTTAATCAAAGGCACTTTAAATGGTGACAGGTGTGTGCTGACTCCAATTTAACATGAGCTTGAATGTAACTGGTTAAATCCCACCACAGCCACATCCCCAGTTATAAGAGGGTGTGCACACTTGTGCAACCTCATTATCGCAGTTATTTACTTTTAATTCACCTCCCTGAACGATTTCTGTGTTTTTTAATTGTGTTGTAGAGGTTACAGGTCACATTAAAAGGTGGAAAAAATTGTGAATTTATTTATCTTGGTGTTACCTTTTTACCTCAGAAAAACCTGGCATATGAACAGCAGTGTGTAGACTTTTGAGATCCACTGTATGTATTACCTTTCATACAATATAATGGATAATATGAAGACTAACAGGACAAAGTTCACATGATGCAGGTGCAATCAACAGCTGGATGCAACAAGTGAGGAATCCTGCAAATATATGGCTTGGAAGACATTCCTCCTCTAGCATTTGAAGCTGTGTTCACACTTTGCATTAGCTGATGTCACAAATGGTCCGATGATAAGCACACAGCTTTAAGTACAGGTGTGAACTAAGGCTGGCTATGAAGGAAAAGGCATAGCCCACGCATTTGAACTTGTATGTTTCACACAGTGCAACTCTGGTCTGGGTCACTAAATTCAAACTATCAGCTTTAAATCACAACATTCTTTGGATATCAGATTAGAAAAAGGATGCAGGCCATTGCAAAAATGCTGCATTTCAAATCAGCCTGGATTACAATCAGGTCAGCCCTAGACAAATGCCGCTTTTCCATTAGTACCTACTCGGCTCGGCTCAACTCTGCTCGGCTCAGTTGCGTTTCCATTACAAGCGGGTACTATCTGTGTAGGCGGAGTCAGAGGCAGAGTCGCGTC
>JAQQAE010015223.1:0-12124 GCA_029823295.1 Pseudamia nigra
TATTCCTTCACATTTGTTTATTTTTTCTTCATATTTGTTTATTGTTCCATGACATTTGTTAATTTTTCCTTCACATTTGTTAATTTTTCATTCATGTTCTTTATTTTTCTTCACATTTGTTTATTTTTCCTTCATATTTGTTCATTTTTCCTTCATGTTCTTTATTTTTCTTCACATTTGTTTATTTTTCCTTCATATTTGTTCATTTTTCCTTCACATTTGTTCATTTTTCCTTCATATTAGTTCATTTTTCTTCACATTTGTTCATTTTCCTTCACATTTTTTTAGTTTTTCTTCACATTTTTTCATTTCCCTTCACAATTATTTATTTTTTCTTCACATTTGTGTATTTTTCCTTCACATTTGTTCATTTTCCTTCACTTTTTGTCAGGATCCAGTCCTGGTCTTGGACCTCTCCCCTCCTTGTTTGCAGCTGGCTCCTCCTTTCCAGGGCGTATGTGGGCGGGACCAGACCTCCTATGACACACCTGCGTCCAATTCCACCTTCATCGGCAGCAGTTTATAAGCCTGGTTCTTCTGCTGCTCCTCACCAGTTCGTTGTTACTAACTACCTGCTAGTGATCAGTGGCTCAGCATTAGATTGATAGTCTATAGATATTAAACTGACCTCCTCCTGTGTTCAGGCGCCACCTCCTATTCCCTGCTCCTCGGTCCAGTTGCCTGTAAAGCTGAAGTCGTACTTACCTCTCCATTGTAATAAACCTCACCCACTTTACCTGCTGTCCTGTTTTAGGGTCCGGTGAGAACTGACACATTTTTTCATTTTTCCTTTACATTTGTTTTTTTCTCTCATTGGTTCATTTTTTCCAAGACATTTGTGCATTTTTCCTTCTCATTTGTTTTTACTTCACATTGGTTCATTTTTACTTCACATCTGTCCATTTTGCAGTATTTTGATTGTTTTGGTGATTTTGTTCCTTTTTTTTTCCACACTTTTTTTCTCTACAAATATATGACAAAGGGTCACTTTCACCCAAATACCACATGAGGGTTAAAATAAATGAATGAATTGCAGTACAAAAAAACTGGCAAAAAAAATCAAGTAAATTATCAAAATGAATAATTTATTCATCCGTTTGTTCACAACATTACTCTAAAATTTAAAGATTTGGATAAAATTCTCAGAATGAGTCAGATATAGCACAAAGATTAGATTGTGGTCGTGACCTGGATCCAGAGGATTTGTGGTTTCCTTCACCATGTACCGTAATGCCAGCCAGAAAATTTAGATAAAATAAACACAGAGGATAACACCATAATTTTTTTCAAACCACAAATTTGATCCACATGTGGACAATATTCAGGATATGATGATGCAGAATCATTATACTTACAGGGGTTGAGGAAAAATATCTACTTTCAGGTAGTATTGTAAATAAAGCTATAGACATGAAACTGACACCAAACTGTAGTGAAAGTATGTGATTCAGTGATGTGAACACAGATTTGATGTATCTTCAACACTTACAGCTACATTCAGAAGAAAATTATTTTTCATGAATAACTGTTGAAGTCATCATAAAAAAGCATTAAAACTGACAATTTGTAAGTTTATAATTTCTTTTTATTGTCATATCCCACCTCCAGTGCCTTGGTGGAGGTCTGCGCTGTCGGACTGCTTTTTAGTTCAAAATGAGGTTAATGACAAACACTGGTGATTAAGAGGTTTCATCTTTAAAAAAAAAAAAAAAGGTTTCATCTGTTTGGAAGTGGATCATTTAAATTGTGCCTGAATTAATGGAAAGGCTCTTTTAACAAATAAAACGTGACAGTGTTGTGAAGTTTACACCGTCAGGTCCACATTAATGTTCAATACGACCTGTTTAGTGTCTAATGCAACTTCTCCATGTGTGAAGGACGAGGAGAGTCAAAAAAACGTAACCTGACAGAGGAGGAACACTGAGAAATGACGACAAAGAGAATCAAAAAGCAGATACAGACCCCGAGAAACAACAGACCCCAGAGCATCACAGGCTCCACCTGCAGATACGACTCATTACATAACGTCTGCTGAGTTTGAACACATCATACACCGTCCATGTGCTGCACAGATCAGTCTTTGCAAACTGTGTCATACTTGTCAAAAAAGGAAGTGTTATGTTGTGAAATATGTTGTCAATCTGTTTTAACTGCATGTTTCAGTGCACGATTTTATTCAATCTCCTACGATGTACTGAAAAACAACCCACCACCAGCTTTCTGTGAGCTGTTCCAGTCTCAGGCAGGTGGAAACGCAACATGAATGAACAAAATACAGCCTATGTCAAGAGGAACTTTATGTTGTAATTCCATCGTTTGGCCACTGGGGAATCGATCGGCCGGCTCCAGGAAGCTTTTTTCCCATAGATACATGTGATTCTATCTGAAAATACTCAGTGAATAAATTTTTTTCATGGGTTATAATGGTCTCAAACATTTTATTTGGATCCTCTAATAAATAACATGATGATCCATCTTTAACATTTTGTTCCGTTATTAAGATATTACAGCAAATAATCCAACAAATCACTGCTGTGCTGGGGTTTGATTGACATGTTGTTATGGTAACAGCTCACTAGTGAAATCGGACCAATTCAGACCTTCATATCTTCTATTTATTCAATATGCTGAGTCATATTGCAGTGTTAGTGTAAACACTTACGCACAGCTGCAGTCGAGTGTATGTCATATATAACTATGAACATATTGAATAAATAGAAGATACAAAGGTCTGATTCGGTTCGACTTCACTAGTGAGCTGTTACTATAGCGACATATCAATCAAACCCCAGCACAGCAGTGATTTGTTGGATTATTTGCTGTAATATCTTAATAACGGAGAAAAAAGTGAAAGGTGGACCATCATGTTATTTATTAAAGGGTCCAAATAAAACGTTTGAGACCATGATGAAAAAAATTTTATTCACTTAGTATTTTCAGATAAATCACATGTATCTGTGGGAAAAAAGCTTCTTGGAGCTGGACGATCGATTCTCCAGTGGCCAAACGGTGGAATTACAACTTAAGTTACTTCTACATTGGCCTCATTGAACCGGTTTGAACCGGTCGTTGCCCCCTGGTTCAAAGCAGCATAAACCGCTGATATGAGGCAGTGGAGCCGTACTTTTCACGCCGTTTCTGCTAATTGTGACCCTCCATCCAAACGTTGCAGCAGAAATTGAGACTCATCAGACCAGAGTGTTTTTCCAGTCTTCATTTGTACAGTTTTGTGTCAACTGCAGTTTCCAGGTTCGTAGCTGACGCTACAGAAAATGAACAAAAACTGAAAAATTCAACTACAAAATAAACAGAGGTAAACAAAATAAGCAACAAATATTTCCACCAAATAACCAAAAACGAAATAATCAAGAAAATGATGAAAAAATACACACAAATAAACACATAAATGAGCAAAAATGCCTTCCAAACGGGATTTTTTTTTTTTTTTTTTTTTTTTTTTAAAAGGGACAAGTACAAACCACCTGGAGAGCAAAACATTTTATTACTAACACTGGAATAGTTCAATTTGTATATTATTATACAGAAACTAACTGCTTTACAAAAACAAAATGATACAATATCACATGTATGTACAGTGTAGTAAATATACCACCTCAAATTGTACACAAAGTATTTACACCTGTCACACATACTGCAGTAAAAACAAAACTCAGACTAGTTACTCTACAGACATTAGGTTTTGCATAACATCAAATAAAACATGCCACATTTTGAGGTTTTTCATCTTGACAAACCATGACTTTTTTTTTTTCCATAATTAGTGCAAATCAACCACGTGTTTGAGAGGTTATTGATGTGGTCGTTGAGAAAATGAAACCCGGGGGGAAAAAAAAAAAAAAAATCCAACGGTAGAGTTTCAAATACTCGGATTTGTTGAGAGTCGGGGTCGGTGGATGAAAACCACGACGGATTGAGATACGATGCAATATTTGTGTGGAATCTGGAATAAACAAGTACCGTTAATAGGAAACCAACATTAAAATGAAAAGTAGATACTCACGGAGAGTGTTTTAAGTCTTTAAATATGTGGGAAAGAGGGGTTTTGGTTTCAACACGTTGCGACTTCCCACTCGACACATCCTCGCTCGGTCAGGGCTTTGAATTTTGATGCTGATGGAGTTTTCCATTTTCCAACACACGGGGGAGTCTGACTATGTGGACAACGCCACAGCTACAGTTCAGGAGGGTTCAGGTGAAAAATAAGAGTCAAGAGAACAGAAACACGAGACAAACCCTGGTGCACAAACTAAGACCCCAACCACCCCCTGCTAAGGTTTTTAGCTACTTCACGACGTCCCCTGACCCGTGACGTCTAAAGATGTAAAGACAGTCCACATCCTGCACAGTAGCAATAACTTTATGCTTTTTAAATCCAAGCTGTGTGTGTGTGTGGGGGGGTATGGGTTAGTGCCACTGGTCTGTACTAAATGAAACTATTTTCACCAGACTTTGTATACAGGTTCACTTTGGGACTACTAGTACCTGTGCCAAAGTCCCACCCTTCTGGTTTTGACCCATAGGACCAAATTTCAGTCAATGGTAAATAGTCAACGATTTTCTGATCTGAACTGAATTAAGGCACCGTGTCCACATGTTAATCTATTTAATAGAGAACCGAGTCGTGAAAGTCGTCATTTGTTGTAAAACTGCATGCTGGGGGTGCGTTCCATTTACCAACATGTGGGGCATTTTAAAAGACGTTTTATAGTCCAGTAGGATTTATGTAAAGAGTCAAGAGAAAGGTGAAAACACTGCAACAACGCAGGATACAAACTAAGACCCCAACCACCTCCTGCTAAGGTTTTTAGCTACTTAACTACATCACCTGACCCGTGTCATCAGTGTCATTTGTCAAAAGACATAAAAGTTGTCTGCTCTAAGCAGCTATATTCTTTTGTAGTCAAAGGATAGGGTGGGCAGTGCCACCGGTCTGGACTCAAACTCAAAACCACACGAGGCTCGCTTCACCTGACCTGACCTGACCTGACCTGACCTGACCTGCCCTGATGTTCAGGTTCACCTTGGGACTCATCCCTGTGACTGCAGACGGATAAAATCCTGTCCCTTCACATCAGACTTTCTGATCCTAACTGACTTAAGCCACCATTTACACATATGCTAATTAGCAATTTAATAGAACTGTCAAGAAAGTCGCAATTTGTGTTAAAAAAAAACTGTGGAGATGCAAGACTGAAAATAGAGGTGAGGTCACCAGAACCTGACCTCTGAACGAGGTCACAGCTGCTCCACCGTTCAGTGTGAACAGACGTACGACCACTGAAAACCTCCTCCGCTAACGAGCCTAGAGTTGTCGAGGTGGCGTCTTTTCTGGTGACACATCACGTGGAAACACTGAGCCGTTGCACACGAAACTGACCGATATTTTACTATTTTGCAACAAAATGCAAAACCATCTTAAATTGTATCTAAATGGACAAAGATATAAATGATGGCTTCATTCAAGTTGGATTAAAAAATGGTCTCATGCAGCTGAGTGGCCTGTTCTTTCTGAACTTCAGTCCCATAACCCAGAAGATTGGGAAGTTGACAAGACGTAACGCCCAAAGGTCAAAGGTCACAGAGTCTAAATCAGTTTTGGCACATGGCGACTCTGTCATTAGAGCTACAACGTTGAACACGTGGGTTAGTGTGTGTCTTCAGAGTGTAATTCTACGACGACGTCAACTGGACAGTGAGTCGACACCAAAACCATCACGGAGACAAAACTTTCAGACTGATCTGATGAGCAACCGGCGAACTGTGAGTCAGGAAACATGTCAGCTGACAGAGGTCACGATGAGGTCACCTGCTGTCCCTCACTGAAGTGGATTCGTGAACATTTTGACCTTCTCCGTTTGTGGATCAAAGGTCAGAAACGCATGCTGAGTGGAAGTTTGCAGAGGTGAGTTGAACGGCATCGTGGACGTCGGACTCCACGGGGACACGGCGGCTCTCGAACGGAAATAACAGCATGTGACGATGTGGAAGCCGGAAACCGGTTCTATGAGTCTGACGGGAAATAGGAGAAATAGGACTTTTGTTTCCTTCTTAGACACTGAAGGTCTTGAAGTGATTTAAGGTGACAAACGGGAAGGACCGGGGGGGGGGGGGTTCTCACGCTTTTGAAGGTTTTGTGTGTGCTCAACATGAAAACTAAACAATGTCACTGTGGTTTATTTGATTTTATCCTGACACTGTGATAAACCTCGTTACTCACTGGGACTGATCGGAAAATAAAACATTTTATTGTTGCACTATTGACACTGGTCGATCATATGCACTTAAAACAAAACTATTTTTTAATATAAGTTTGTGTTACGGAAACAAAACGAATCAATTTCTCTGACAAACCCAAGTGAGTGACAAGGTTTTCAAAGTCGTGTCTAAGGTACAAATACAATAAACCACCTCAACTCTGCACAAAACTCAGAGCGTACGGTGACAATAACGATCTGATGGTGATTAATTCCACAGCTACATTCTGACTCTTCACCCTCGTGTGGTGTTTGGGTCGAACTGACCCTTTGTCATATATTTGTAAAGAGAAGCTGTGTCGTGTGGTGGAAAAAAAGGAACAAAATCATCACAAAAAACAAACAAAATATTTAAAAATGAAAAACAACACTGAAGGAAAAAAAGGATGAAAATGATCTTCATACTGCACAAAATAACCAAGAAAATGAGCAAAATTATTCAGAAAATGAAAGAAAATAATCATCAGTGTCACCAAAACTTCACAGAAAGAAGCAAAACTATCCACAAAATGAACAAATAAGTTGAACAAAAATGACCAAGAAAATGAACAAATGCAAAAGAAAAATGAACAAATGTGAAGGAAAAACGAAAAGTCATCCTGCAAAACCAACAAAATAAGTAACAAAATTAACCAAAAAAATAAGCAAAAAGAAAAAAAAGTAAACGAGCAAAAATAAACAATATGAAGAAACGAAGCAAAACAAGGTTAAAAAATAAATGAATAAAATAAACCACAAAAATAAACAAATCACCCAAAAAAAGCTGAAATGAATTTGTTCTGTGATATAAAGTTACTCACCTACATGAATTCCCAATTGTCCTGTTTATTCTCGTCCCTTTTCTATAGGTGGAAAACACTCATTTCCTTGGCAACCAGTAACAACCTGGTATAAGATTATGAATCAGCTGAATGAGCAGATCTGTGCAAACGTCTTAGGCCGCGTTGGGTTTGTCGTTTTCGTGACTTGATTGTGGAGATACTTGATCAAGTGTCACATTTTAAATGTTTCCTCCTCTTACAGTTATATTTTCAACTGTTTAAATCCAGTGATTTAAACTTTGTTTCAATCAACAAGGTTCTTACAGTCTACACTACTTTTTCGGAATGAGCGTCACACTAAATATGGATTTAAAACTTCTAAGTTTATATTCTGCACATATTTTCTGTATTTTTATTAACAGTCCTATAAAACCAGCAAAGCAAAGGTGGATAATTCAAGTGCTACTCCCATACTGATTTTAGCATAAAGTTTAATCATTTTGTGCATGTGTATAGTCATTATAAACCTGTTAAGATGATAAAATAAGACGACAAATTCAACATTGCCTAAGACTTTTGCACATGGACAAAAGAACAAAATGAGCATTATATAATTACACCAGAGGCAGATGTGTAGACAAAAATAAAATCCGAACGGCACAGTAACGGAACACGCAACTTGTCATGCATAGATGTTCAGGCCGTCGGGGTTTGGAGATAAAAACTGTTGACGGACGCGGCACTAACGGACTGTTCTGAACATTTAAAAACCACACAGTGAAGACCAATTTACCAACGTTTTTCAGCTCAAAATCGCTAAAGAAAAATGTGTAAAAAAGTATTTTTACTGGGAATAAATCCATGTAACATCACATTTTTATGCTGAAATGTAAAAGATAAAATACATAGGAATGAGAATTGAACTTTGTGCATTTAATGAGGACATGAAACAGTTAATGTCACTGTGGTTAATTTGATTCGTACCTAAGATCAGATCACAATTAAAAGTATTACTCACTTGGATTTGTCAGAAAAAGTCTGACCAATAGGGGGCGACATCACAATCGTATGCGAAACCCTCTGTAATCATGTCCATTCAGTCTCCCAACTACTAGCATGTTACTCATGTTTTAATATTTCATTGTAGTCAGATTCCACATATATGACTATGACATGAATCCAAAGGACGTACAGATGCTAATTTAATTCCAATTTAAGCTTTTCTTATTTCTGAGTTGTTTCTTATTTGGAGCAATTTGCTTTCCCCCCACAATGGGCGTGGCCACATCGCTGGTATGACATAATAGTGCATTACGTCAGAGGCCACGCCCCCTTACAGAGGCAAACAACGGCTCCTATAGACTGTTAATGTAAGTCGTGGAACAAAACAAGCCCAAAGTAAAAGCTGCAGAATAACAAACATTTAAATTCCACTTCATATCCATCTAAACTTCAAATGTGGACTCTTACATGCTCGGTTGCTAGGAGACTGGACTGACGTGTTTACATATGGATCATTCTTGTCCACGTGTATGAAGTTCACATGGATGTGATGGGTCGGTAGAAGCGCATTTAATTCTGCTGTTATTATTTTCAGGTGGTTTTGTTTACGGGAGCAGCCCAGTGTGTGGCCCTTCCACGTCCACCTGATGAATTCAACCCCGGTAACTCATCCAACAACATTATTCTGATGGATCCAAGTTTTACAGCATCATCTTATCTGACCTAAAGTACAAATAAAATACACCACAGTAACATTATTTATTGTTTCATGTCATCTTTAATGTTGTAAAAACCAGCATAAGGTCACATATTTAGGAGTGAATTCTGGAACTTTTACAGGTCACGTCTATAAACCTGAAGTCACGAAAATTTACTTTACGTGTGCCTGTTTTCATCACGTGATTCTGATGTGATAAAAAAAAAAAAACACAATCAATTATTAGGATTTCTGAACACGAGCGATTGGATTATTTAAGTATCTTGTGGGAAACTGCTTATTATGTCGTGTGCGTCAGATAAATGCCCTAAAGTTGACTTTTTTTTTTTTTTAAATCGTGTGGGTGTTGTTTATGTCTTTTACCCCAGAAGATAAATTGTGAGCACGAGATGAATAATGAAGATAAAACCTCAGTGGATTTGTAATGTGTGGGCTGGGAATTAAAACGTTTAGACCAAACATGAGCAGCGTTTCTTTAAATGCATCTACGCAGACAAATGTGTCACGAGACACAGAGTTTAAGGTTAAACCGCCTTTGAATGTGGATATTTTGCAAACAAACGTCAATGGTTCTAATTTGTACAGTTCATAAGGTAGGAATTCAAAGTTTTCAGAGTAGGAAGGACAAGTGACCGATTCGGTGTCAAACAAGGCAACGTTCAGATAAGTAGTGTTTTTCAATCTGAATTTTCAGATGAATTTAACCTATTGAATTTGAGCAAATTAAATTTACACAATATAAACAAAGGTACCGGGATGCGTTTACGATGTCTGAGCTGTTTCACTTTATTCCTATTTCACTTTATTAATGCCTTGTGTGAAATTCACAGTTATTCGACTGCCATGCTAACACCACCTACACATACACAGCTGCCACGGTAACAGCACCCCCCACACACATGGCTGCCGTGGTAACAGCACAGACGTACATAGCTGCCATGGTAACAGCACTGCCACACACACGGTTGCCATGGTAACAGCACGTACATACACAGCTGCCATGGTAGTGGTACACACGCATGGCTGCCATGGTAACAGCGCATACATACACAGCCACCATCATGAGCACAAAAATGAATGAACAAATAAGCATAATGAACAAAAACAAATTAACAAAAATGAACATAAATTAATAAAATAATCAAGCAAAATGTAATAAGTTGACAATCAATGAAAAAAAGAATATCATTCACAAAATGGAGTAAAAGCAACAAAGATAAATGAAATTAAACAAAAGGAACAAAAAAAATGAACAATATTAAACTAAATGACCAATATAGTCCACAAAACAAACAAAAAATAAGTAAAAAAAAAAAAAAAAATGAAGGAAAGCAACAGGACAAACTTAACTAAACATGAACAAAAATTACTAATATAATACACAAATGAACAAAAATAAGATAATCAAGAAAATACACTGTAATGAGCAAAATAAACAAAATAATAAAAAACCCAAAATATATAGCAAAACATATACCAGAAGCCAAATGCTAACTTATCAACCAATTATATTTTTTTTGTCCTTTGTTTTTGTCAGTTTTTTCATTATTTGCTTCATTTTTTTTGACAGTTTTTGGTCATTACTGTTGATTTTCTTAAATATTTTATTGCTTTCTGATCATTTAGTTAATTAAATTCTTGTTTTTAGTTCATTTTATTTATCATATTGTCCTTTTTAATCTACAATTTAATGCTGTGAATAAAAATGTGAAACAGCTCTTACACAATAAGGCTTCCTCAGTATTTATAAAGTGCATGTTGTATTGAAAGTGAGCAGAAATAGGCTTACATGACTATGTGTTGGGAGAAAAATGAAAAATATTTTTGTACTATTTTACAGACCGAACAATGTCATCTAAAAAAAACAACAACAAATGATGATGAAAATAATCATTAGTGGCACAGACAGAAGAAACCTTTTCGTACCTGGGACTAAAGCTCTAAAACACTAAAAGATTGTATTACTTTGGGTTTAAATGTGGCAATTTTTCTTTTAATGCTGTTACTGGTGTAAAATCCCCCACGACAGCCGAGACTGCGATGAAGTAAAAGGAAATAAGACTTTTTTTTTTTTTTTTTGCAAATAAGACACAAAAACAAAAGTATGGCACTGTCAAAACGACGCCACTGATCCTCGGTCCACGCCGTATCGCTCACGTTTCATGGTGCCTGGCGTCAAATCAAATGATTAATAACTACACGTCGATTTTTGTTTCGTTTGTCCGTGTCGTACTGCAGCGAGTCGAGTCCAGACGTTTTCCCTGTGTCGGCCATTTTGCAAGGAAACAGGTGGTTGACAAAGGAGTTGGAGAGTTGAGGATTATTGCCTTTTACACAATTTTCCTTGTCACTGTGTAAACAAATTAAAACGCTGAAAATACGATTGATACTAAAAAAAAAACAACAACAACAAAAAACTTGCAAAATATAAGCCAAATGCACATAAAGAAAACAAAAAAAGTTATTTACAGAGTTGCGCTTTCCCCTAGTGTTTCGTAATCTTCATGTTCATACTTTGGAAAAAAAAAAGGAGTTTTGGAAAGTGTCTGAAAAGAATAATTTGTAGCACTATCTAGCTGTACAGGATAAATACTTTCAGGCAACAGGGTATATGGATGATTGTATATTTGACGATCATTGAAGGCTGGGCGCGACGCAGCTCGACTGAACTGGTGATGATATGGACGGCACGCCTCCATAATTAGTACCTGTTCTTTGTCCTCAGCAAGGTTGGACTTTTTACAAATTGTACACATTGAAAAACCCTGACAAAGGCACACCATGGAGAAAACGTCAACATCTAAATTAGCACTAAGGACTAGTTATACATAATCTGTCTATGTAACATATGTACAGGGACGGGGAGACGGGAAACGAGCAGGTCCAGAGTCAAATGTCCTGTCTCGAGGAGATCCACAAACACCACGGCTGCTGCTGCTGTGGTTTGGTCCGTCGCTGACTGAAGGGGCTGAGGAGTGTTTAAGGCCAAAGGACTGGCTGTGTGAAGACGGGGAGGGAGGAGGAGGAGGAGGAGGAGGGTGAAGGATCAAACACCAGTCTGGATTTCACTTCTGGATCCTCCTTTGCTCTGTGGAAACAGTCTGAGATCTGCGAGGGTTCTTTGTTTTTTTTTGTCCGAGAAACACTGAAGAAAAGCTTAAATATCCACAAGCTTCTCCTCTCCGCCGTCGCAAATAAAAGATGATTTTTTTTTTTAAATCTCAAGCATCACAGAATTCAAGTTTGCCCTTATTAGTATTCCTCCTTAAACAGAAAAGCGTATCTTCTGGCGCCAAATCAACGACAATGAAGAAGGAGGAGGAAATAAAAGGAGTACAAAGTGGAGTGCAGCATGAGGCCTGGCTGGA
>JAQQAE010015224.1:0-12123 GCA_029823295.1 Pseudamia nigra
CGGCCTCGAATTGTGAAGCGCCTAGAGATAATCGGCGATTATGATTGGTGCTATATAAATAAAGATTGAATTGAATTTAATTGAATTTAAACCCAAATAGGCTGTTCATCAGTTGATCAAAAGATTCAAGCCATAGCCCAAAAACAGAACTAAAAGTGTCAAAAAAGGACTTAGTGATGAGTAGCCCCACTGTTCTTACTGATCACTTCACAAATTCACAGAGTCATGCTTGATGCATTTCCAGGAGGCTGGTGGGAACATTGCTCTATGTGATGAAGATAGCTTCATGAAGGGCATCAACAATCTGGAACTGACATCTGTTTTTGTAGACATTGTTAATGGTATTTAAATTTGGGGAACATACAGGATGGTCCAAAAGAGTGATGCTATTCTCCTGGCAAAAATCCTTCATTTGACAGGACATTCAGTGTTGCCCTGTTCAAAGACCCAGTCATCACTACACGGACAGTGGCCCTTAGTCAAGAGGGATGCCCGTTGCAACATCTCCACATAGCCAGGTGCCGTTTGATGCCTCTGCACAACCTGAAGCTCCATTGTTCTGTTGAAGGAAAAAGCACCCCAGATCGTGATGGAGCCTCCTCCACTGTGCCACGTTGAAACATCTCCAGGGGGATCTCTCCACCAACATTGGAAACCATCAGGCTGTCCAGGTTAAATTTGATCTCATTAGAGAATAAAACTTCCTTCCACCTTTGAATGTCTCACGTTTGGTGTTCCTTGCAAAGTCCAAACTGGTCAGCTTATGGGAGGAGATGTGGCCTTTTGAAGATGCTTTTTGTTCTTTTAGCCCTTTTCTCACAGCTGCGATCTTACGGTTATTGTGCTGCTGTCTGCATCAGTAAGGGCCTTAATTTGGGTCAAGGATCAGCCTGTGTCTTCATGGCCAGCCCATCAGATCCTCCAGCTCAAATTTTTTGGGGTCTACCACTTGACTTTTTTGTCCTGTAATCATCAAGATCTTTTAAGAAATTTAAAATGATTGTCTTACTGTGTCCAACCTCAGCAGTAAGGGCGTGTTGCGAAAGCCTTGCTTGTGCAGCTTAACAATCCTGCCATGCTCAGAGACAGGAAGAGGTCATGACAGTGTGAAAACCAAAAATAAAATAACAAAGAGTTTGAATTTTTAACGTTATGGTCTTAAACTTTTGATCAGCCCGTTTGAATTTTAATGCAATTTTTCAATAACTTGCATGCTCTATTTTTGTCTCTTGCTCCTGTTTCTTCTGTCTACATTCTGAATCTCCAATTACAACTTGGTTACAATCCACCAGTGCGACATGCAAACACTTGCAAATCATTTTTTCCTCAGTCTTCAGATTTTGATCAGGATTGTGTAAGGTAACATGACACTTTGCATTTGCTGTTTCTAACGGAAGGGAAACATTAAACCTACGGTATCTCAGTCTGTACTCCCTCTAGAAAATTCACTCTACTGCTTTGTTACTACGAGTTCACAAAAAGGAGGGAGGAATAAGCCTCATTCTCTCGTCTCTCTGGATTTGTCCATCAGCTTAGAGCCGAGGGCTTGGACACCACTGCACTGTCACCACTGTCCACAATCACCATCACATTATGCAGAAACTCTCAGACAGAGGGATTAGATCCAGTTTTACTGGTCAGTGCTAAAACAGAAAAAAAGGATACAAGTGTGTAAGGTGAATGCAATGTGATTGCTGCATTCCCCAGTCAATTCAAGCTAGGCACTGCATGAGTAAAATGCATTTAAAAAAGATTGCATGTCTATCAAACACTGACCTTCTGTAAAGAGTGAGCTGACTTCAGAAAGGCAAGCATTAGCTTGTAGAGTGCAGTAAATTCAAATCACCATGCAAAACAAATGAAAAGTCATTTTTAGCTATGAGTATGTTTGGGAAAAAATAAGATTATGTTCATGTGTGATTGTTATACATACATTTTAGCTCAACATTTTCATATTCAGACACTATTTTTGTTCCTTTCATTACTTTCTGGCTCCTGGGTATTTTTTCTGTTCTTAGCTGAGGACCTCTGGTGCAGTACACCAGCCAATATTTTAGAGCAGAGCAGCTCATTTAATAATGTTGAATCTCTAACTCTTGTCCAATCATCATCATAGACTAAACAGTGCATACATTTGAAGAACACACACATTATAAATAGTGTTCTTTTATTGCTTTTGATGTTGAGACTTTATGGCAAAGACATAAAAACTTGAAGGCTGTAATATGTCTAGGAAACTGGCTAACTTGACATCATGAGAACGTGAAATGACAGAAAACAGAAGAAAAAAATACATCGCTGACAAGAATGTTAGTCACTTTCAAAATGACTCATGAAAGCCCTGCAAGCCATAATGATGAAAATACAAATTTCCCTTGCAAAGGTAATCAAAATGTCACATCTCTACTGAAAAGAGTTCTTGTCTATTGTGAAAATTTTTCAATTTTAAGAAGGAAGCCAATCAAATAAGCACATGCAGGATTTTGATGGTGACATGACAACTGTGTTAAAGAACTTTTCTTACTTGAGGTTTTAAACACACACAGGTGTCTGTATTTATGGTTCAGAACCTGAGGTCATAATCTTTATATAATTCAAAGTGCTTTGGCATCCTACACATCCATCAACTACACAACCTCCTTAAGGTGAACTGTGGAGACTGAAAATGTTACATCTAATACCATCACCAGGAGAGAATTTCACCTGAATACTTCATAATGAAAAGCCTGCAAAAACCAATGGCATTCACGTCAGCTGCAGCTAAAGTTTATGTTACGCAGGTGATTATTTGGAAATGTTAACATGCTAATGAACTAAAGTAAAAAGATGAACACAGTGAACATTACATAGAGTGTATTAGCATGAATACATTAGCATTTCATTTATGTAAATTAAGTCTCATTTAATGCCATTATTGCTGTATGAATCACTTTCGTTGTCTTTTGATACAGCACAATTTTTTTGATGTGTGGATCAGAAAGGTGCTTTAAAACTTTAAAACCACCAAAACCTTAAACTGCTGGTACCTTGGGTGATTATTATACATACGATGACAAACAATGTACAATCCCAATTCCAAAAAAGTTGGGACAGAATGCAATGATTTGAAAATCTCATAAACCCATCTTTTATTCTCAGTAGAACATAAACAACATGTCAGATGTTGAAATTGAGACATTTTACAATTTCATGGAAAATATTAGCTCATTTTGAATTTGATGGCAGCAACACATCTCAAACAAGTTGGAAGATAGGCAACAAAGGAATAGAAAAGTAACTGGCACAAATCAAAAACATCTGGATAAGCATTTGACAACAAATTAGCTTAACTGGCAACAGGTCAGTATCATAACGAGGCGTAAAAGGAACACTGTAGAGAGACAGAGCCTCCAAGATGTAAAGATGAATAACATTTAGTACTGTATGCTCCCACCCAGACATCTCTTTCAGGGAAGGCCTTGCATATTTCAGCAAGATGATGCTAAACTACGTACTGCATCCATCACAACAGCATAGCTTCACAGGAGAAGAATCTGGGTGCTGAACTGGCCTGCATGTAGTCCACCCTTTCACCAATACTAAACATTTGGCATATCATGAAACAAAAAATCTGGCAACAAATACCCAGGACTACTGAGGAGCTAGAATCCAGCATGAGACAAGAATGGGACAACATTCTTCTCCTAAACCTCCAGTAACTCATTTCACTTCTCAGACATTTACAGTCAGCTGTTAAAAGACGAGGGGATGCAACGCAATGGTAAACATTGCCCTTTTTTGAGATGTGTTGCTGCCGTCAAATTGTCCATGTAATGGTAAAATGTCTCCATTTCAGCATCCATCTGATATGTTGTTTATGTTTTATTGGGAATAAAATGTGAGTTTATGAGTTTTGCAAATCATTGCATTGGGGTTGTATTTAAGACTTTTCATTTAACTTTATTTCTATCATTGCACATGAAAAAGCAATACAGTATGTGTATTTGAAATCTCTCATGAGAGGAGCCTTAAGTGCTGTTGAAAAGTACAGACTCAAAAGTGGGAAATTTCTTTATGTAAGGACTGAGGTATCAGGATTGATCAACAAATCCTTTTGGAGCGTTTAAGAGTATTTCATGTGATGAGGCAGAAAACATTTATTTACATTTGTGCCTTTGAGATAAAAAGTTCATACTATCTCAAAATCAGTTTATGTTATGTAAAATGTGCAAATTAGTTCAATCTTAATTGAACTAATTGAACTAGATGGATTTTTTTAAGTCAATAGCTGTCAGTGGAGCTGGGGCCAATTTACATTTATTAGCTTTTTCATAAAAGGATTACAATTCATGGCATCATCCATATTGTTGTCATGGTTGTTGTATTCCATATATGCAACTGGCCAAGTTTGTTTTAATGTTGGTTATTTGTTGACAGGATTCACCTAACCCAGTCCCTGTTCTTTTCTGATGTCATACTTCTGGGAATTATGACTGAAAGCCTGGTGTTTTACAGCAGGAGCCAGGATACAAACTGTATTCTTAATTCCACAGGAAACATTTTCCTGTGGAAACACTTCCCTTGCTTCCTTATGTCCTTCACAAGCGAAGGATACTCTATTGATTCTTGACTTTGACGCTAGATAATCAATACGAGGTTGGAAAAAAGAGCTGGATTGTGTCTGAAAGCCCACAACTGAAATTACTTTTTTTCACATGACACTAATGAACAGAACAATCTGTACAGCAAATAAATTTCCAAAACACTCACATTAGCTCCTAAACAAAAGCTTATTGATCAAATCCAGCAATTGACAACATGTGAGTCCCAAGATAATGGTGTGGTGCAGAAAAGAATAAAATGACATTTAACGGCATGTGACAAAAGTCATATTTTATTGCTTGTGGTAAGGCTAGAATTTGTCTTTTCGCCTCAGGCGTCTTTGTGAGATTCAGAGTGTTATTGTGCTTAAATAAATAGGTTTCGCTGTATCCTAGCTGTAACACTAGCTAATCATGGACAGTGTGAGATTACAGGCGACAGTACAGGGCAATTTTGGAGTTTATGACTCCAGGTGTAAATCACTATTTTTCTGACAAGGTTGTTTCGCAATCATATTTTTATAACTATTTGATGTTATAACAACAGGTTTAGCAGGCTAATGGTGTCACTCAGTCGACAAAGATGTAGAAATGACCTAAATTTAATATCACCAGTTCCAAAAATTCTTGACTTCCATAGCTACACTCATAAGTGAAAATTATTTTGTCAAAAGTCATCACAGACAAAAATGTTTTGTTTGAACCCTCTAATAGGTGATCTGGTTGTCCATGATTAAAGTCAGACCCTCATAGCTTCATTGGTTTGTTAGTTGGACTGCAACTAACTACAATTTTGATAATGGACTAGTCATCGACTACTGTAACAACTAGTCAACTAGCCATTATGCATCACACAAAAAAGGCTCTGATTTATTATATTCAGAGGTCTGTAGAGTGAATAGAAGCAGTACTGTATATATACAGTATACAGTATACAGATAAGTACAGTGGTGCCCCGGCTAACAAATTTAATCCGTTCCAGCGTCACGTTCTTTAGGAGAATCATTCATGAGCCGGAGCAAGTTTTTCCATAGGAATACATGTAAAACCAATTAATCCGTTCTGGACCCACGAAAACTCCCACATAAAGTATGTATTACACACCGGTACGTGCACATTTATTGATTTATAAAGACACTTACCAGAGGAGGATGAGACAGAGATGCCATTTTTCTTAGGTCCCATGATGAAAAACACAAAATGAAGCAGCATTTTAGGGGAAAAAGGCAAATATACAGCGCAGAGTTCACGCTGATGTTTAACTTGGCCAAGATAGACCCGGAAGTTAAGTCTTCCTTGTTACAAAAAAATTTGTAATCCGAATTTCTCAAGTCGTAACCTGAATCTTTTCCATAATACGAAATTCATAACCTGATTCATTTTGTTATCGCCATTGGCCTATGGTTTTATTCGTTACCCGAAATATCAGTTAGTAGAAGCGTTCGTCACCTGGGGCACCACTGTACTGTTACTTTATAATTACAATAAAGCTGTGAATCAGCAAATCCACCACAGAAGGGTTTATATTTTGCCAAAAATATACATTCAAGAAAAATTCGCAAATTTCACTTTCAGATCCTACCGATCTTCAAGGTGAAGGTCAAGATCAGGTCATGTGGTGTACTGGAGGTTGTCCCCAGTCACCTAGTAGATGCATATAAAAAAATCACAGCTCTAGCTCTAAAGGCTAGGTCTATAGAGCCCAAAGGTAGTTCATATTCCAATTGACCCTGTGACCTAATTAAATATGCAAATTATTTCAAGGTCCCCCAAGAGTTGACATGCCAAAGGTAAAGTTTGGTCACTCTGGGCCTAAGGGTTGTGGAGATGTACTGTAAGTAGAAATGTCAGGATGGATGGAAGACGTACATACAGTGACTATTTCTGTATTCCCCTTTGGGGAATATCGGCCTTGATGGAGGATAAAAATAATGATTCAAGTAGAAGTAGAAGAACACATAAACTTGAATAATGGTTAAAAAGTATCCCAAACAAAACTACTCAAGTAGTGAGAAACTTCACAATCTGGAATTTATTAGAGCATAATACATTGTACTCAAACAGATATTTTGGTCATTTTTGCTCATGTTGTTGCTCATTTTTTGACTTTTGTTCAATTTTGTTTGTTATTTGGTTCCTTTAATTTACATTATTATTAATCATTGTTGTTGTCTAATTTGTTCATTTTTGCTCACTTTGTTGCATATTTTGTTCATTTTTTCTCATTTCTTGATTATATTGCTCATTTTTTGTTAGTTTACTTGATAATTTTCTTCATTTTTGCTAATTTTATTCCTTATGTTGTTTATTTCTGCTTATCATGCTTCATATTTTATGCTTTGACTGTTTCGGTTTTTTGTATTTTGTTGATAATTTTTGTAAATGCAGTGAACCCTTGTTTATCGCGGGGGTTGCGTTCTAAAAATAACCCATGATAGGTGAAATCTGTGAAGTAGATTCCTATGGAAAAACTCACTCCGGCCAATGGGATGGGTGAATAGAAAGCAGTGTAAAGCGCCGTAGGGTAGAAAGGCACTATATAAGTGCAAGATAAAGGTGCTATATAAGTGCTATATACAGTAAGTGCATTTACCATTTACCATTCATACGCTGTAAAAAAAAAAACATGAAAATTGCACAAAAAAAAATCCACGAAGCAGCGAAGTCGCGAAAGGTGAACCATGTTATAGCGAGGGTTCACTGTATCTTCTCATTTTGTAGCTTAGTTTACTTACTTTGATAATTAACTTTATATTTTGTGTATTTTTTTAATTAATTAAATTTTTTGGGGCTCATTCTATTTGGGCAACATTTTTACTCCTACTCATTAAGCTGTGGCCAAATGTAGCTCAGTACAGTGATCTCATCACAAATGAAATGAGTAAAACGTGTTTTGCAAAACCAATGCTGTCAGTGGTACATTTTGCGGGCTGAGAAATGGAGGTCCGACAGAGCTGCTAATTCCTCCTTTAGCGATGGCTTACACAGCAGGAACGAGTGAAAAGAAAACAAAACAGGAATCAAAGAGGACCTGAGTGACAACTGATTGTTACCATGGTGCCGTTTCTGATCAGCTGCCAGTCAGAGCCCCCGTCAAAACACTGTTCACAGTGGACCAGACACAGGCCCCAACTGGCTCCAGAAACCAGTCACAGAGGACCGGAGTTGCCGGCTCTGACCTTCACCACAGTCCTAATGTTATGACATTTTAGCAACCTTTGTTTGTTAGTAAACATGTTGCTGCCGGTCAGTAGCGTGCATGTGCTGTCAGTGCATCAAAGAGTTGGAAAAGTGAGATGTCGCACTCTGAGCTAGTTCAATTGGCTATGGCTAAACATTGTTTAGCGTGACACTGCATACCGTGGGATACACACATGCGATATCACTAAACAAACCACTGACTACTAAATTTGTCATTGACTAATTTAGTACTTGACTATTGGTCAACTAGTTCTTGCACAGCTATTTGTTAGTCAATAAGTTAGCATTAATTTTTAACTTCCCATAACCCCCCTGGACAGCACTCCTACAACTCCGCCTCCATTTGTCCAAATATGGTACTTTCCTGATTTTGGCTCCAAAATGTCAACCAAGAAGTCAAAACAACAGTTCATAAACCAATGGGTGACAACACATTTCTTTTGTCCAAGTCTATGATTTTACTCTTGTAGCTCCTCAGCTCCCTGTATCACATTTTAGTTCCTCCCACCAGAAATATGTGTGGAGGAGACCCTGAGATAACACGGCTTTAATAAAATATCATCCTCTGTTTGTTCCGTGCTATCATATTAAACATGTCAGTTCAATGTGACATGATTTGCATTTCATGATCTCTGTCAAATGAATGTTGATAAATACCTGACATATACTGTATCAGTATTTGATATGGGGATGTCATACATTTTTCTTATTTAACACATACTGTACATGTGCGTGCACATTTGATTTTATGGAACATACAAGATCAGAATCAGGACAAGCTTTATTTTTAATGTCCTGGTCCTGTTGTGGTTTGTATAATTCAGCCACTGGTCACACATACGTTTACATGTTACAGGTCTACTTGGTGAAAACACTTACAGTATAAGTATACTTGCTTATAGCTCATCAATGCAGCTTCCTTGGTCCTCAATCCACAATGTGCATCATAGAGAATTGGAACCTTCAAGATGGCACAGATTGATTCGTGAGTCACAATCAAGAAGCAGGGGAAGCAAGAAATGAGAAAATGAGATGCATTCTTGTGTCTCTGCTGTGCACACTGCAAACTCTGGCCCTAAATTGTGTCAGAGAGGCACCATGGCAGCCCTGGTGACTGTTGGATTTTGTAAAATTGTGGCCAATATTGTGAATTTGATTTCAATGAACTTGCTTAGTTATCACGGAAAGTGCATATATTTTCTCATGAAACAAACATAAAAATTAATTGTGCAGCTCTACAGTGGGAGGCGACAGCATCACCACCTTTATCTCATATAGTTTGTGAAGATAACTAACCCTGGCTCTGTGGGTGGGGGAGTGGGGTTCTCTTAAAAACTATCTCTTCAACTGTCTAATTGTCTAAAGCACATTAAGAAGGCGAGAAATGGCGCAAATGAACTCACTTGTGATTTGAAAACCATCATCAAAGCTAAATGTGGCTACTTTGGAAAACCTAAAATCTAAAACATGTTCAACATGGGTTGTTTAACATTGTACTACATAATTACACGCATAACTTACATCTCCAATATTGATGTACAATGATGAAAATAATAAAAATTAAGAAGCAACATTCAAGGACAAGCTATGTCCGAACTTTCGACTGGCAGTTTAGACTTTTTCAACTCAGAACAGTAGAAATTTTGTGGACATTGTTAAGTTTTTTCTTGTTCTTTATTTTAGTAAACTGTGATTAATAGCATGTATTTGTGTATGACTCTGGTTGTGGATATGTCACACTTGTGATGATAACTAAGGTGCACCTAATGGCTGAGTAGTCTGAGTTATAATAAATTCCACATTATGGAGTTACTAACTATTTTTTATGAGATACAATTTTTTTTTTTACTTTATGTTAAGAGCTTATTTTTATGAGTACTGTAGGTGAGACCAGGTATGCTGGTAAAAACTTTTTGTTTCAGCCCCTGTAACTCCCAGAATTTTTGAGATACAGTTCTCAAACGTTAATATAAAATCCCCACATTTGTTTACTATAAATGGCACAAATTCAAAACCCTGCAAGGACATCACAGACCTCGTTAGTTAATGTGAAATACAGTGTGTTCCTGTGTTACAGCCTACCTCACTATCGGGTTGGGTTATAACACATGCTGGGGAGAGTTATAACAATTAGTCAAAAGAAGCAAAAACAGAATCAAATTTAAAATGAGCTACTATTTTCCATACAATGGTAAAATGTCTCAGTTTTAATATCTGATTAGTTTTTTTTTTTAAACCATCATCAGATACGCCTCCTCAGTCTCTCTTTTCCACCGCCTAGGCATGCTGTAAAATTAATAAAAACAAGAAATTGTTCTTACTTTTATGTATGGGAAGGGGTGTAACACTTCTAAAATGTATGTTAAAACCCACCCCACCCCTGAAGGCCAATGTTTACGCTACGTAACTGTATTAGTACAATGCTTTGAAATTAGCAGGGTGGGAAGGCATCATTTGTCTAAGAATCCATAATTTAATTTAGTGTGTTTTCATTTTATCTGCAATTGTATAAGAAAATTCAGTGCTGGTCAAAAAATATCTTATGATCTGTTTTTTTTTTCTCAATAAAATCTGTGTGCACCTGTTTCCAGCCTTGACAACCACCTATTGAGACCGAGGAGGAAGTGCGTAAACACTAGTATGAGATTCCTATCTCATCCCTGACTGGTGGAATTGGTGGCATTGCAACTCTTCCCATGTTACAACCATACCTGGTCTCCCCTACTTCTGCTTCAGTCATTAGAAACTAACAATAGTACTGCTTAAGCAGTATTTCTCTTTACTCTAACCACCACTGACTGTGACACACCTACACTACTTCTAATTTAAACACCATTTTACAACACAAACAACCAGGCACTTGCCTGTGGGCTTTCAGTTATCATTTGCCAAGCAGGATTAAACCCTTTGCCAGCATCTACATACAGGCTGCATACATTTTAAGAGTAATCACTGTGTTTTCACCAAGGTCTGGGGCAAATGTCCCACTGCAACTGTAGATGGGACACACCATCCTGATTTACCTGGAGGTTGTGAGAAGGATGAAAACCACTTATTTAGTCCACATTATCTGCAATGTGTCTGGTTTAGTACGAGTCACAGCAGCAGTCTACAGGCTAGAGTAGCGAGCTTGTGACCAGAAGGTCACAGATTTGAATCACCTCTGAAATACCAGCACCCCCAGATATGGGCGCTATGAAGAATTGGGGGACCCTTATGCTGCAACAAAAAGCATAAAAGTCTGCACTAATCACATAAAAATATAATCATATTGAACATCAAATTAAACAGGAGGAACGCCGCTATAAGCACGTATAAGCCAGATTTGCACACACCAAGCACAACTTCAGCACCAACATCACATGCCAACATCCTAAAATGATGCTGGGCTGAAGAGGTTCCATCCATCCATTATCTTCCACTTATCCTGGTCAGGGTCATGGGGGCAGCAGCCTGAGCAGAGAAGCCCAGACTTCCCTCTCCTCAGCCATCTTCTCCAGCTCCTCTGGGGATGGTCCCCCAGGCATTCCCAGGCCAGCCGAGAGACATAGTCCCACCAGCATATCCTAGGTCTGCCCCAGGGCCTCCTCCCAGTTGGAGCTAGTTTTGCCAATCAGGAACTGGACCACCCAGGCCCCTGTTTTTGGCTACCATCCAAACCACACAGCACTGGACCCTTACAACCCTTCGTGCAGGTGGTGGGCCCATAGGAAGGCATAGTTGCATATGGGTCTTCTGAATCGCTCTTCGTCAGACCTGTCACCTAGGACCAATTTTCCTTGGCGGACCCTAAAAGGGGCGAACTGCCCCCGACGACATAGAGTAGCTCCCAGGATCACTCAGACACGCAAACCCCTCCACCACAATAAGGTGGCGATTCAAGGAGGGAGTCTTAAGAGGTTAATTTAATTAATTCAATCAATCAATCAATCATTAAAATCAACATGTAAACATTACAGATGTAGCGGGTTTCATTTGGCTGTACTGCCGTGGCAATAACGCTGCGGCGTTGTAGATGGGGGGGTGGTGGTGGAGAGGAGGGGGATCATTTTTCCAGCAGTAGCTGGTGGCGCATGTGAGCAGAGAAGGATTGAGCATCGTCTACCAGCAGCAAAGTGGACTCGCATCCAGGGTGCAGACTTTTCTGTGTCTGGTGACTGAGACAGACTTCAGAGGGCGCTGGATGGAGCTGCAAGACACGATTAGAAGTGGTTCAGTCTAATGTAAACCTACCGAGAACCTGATAAGGGTGAGTGTTTTTGACCTAACGCTAAAGCATCTTTAACGTTACTTCTCCTGACGGTGATAAACTCACTATGAACAAACAGTGATATTTTCAAAG
>JAQQAE010015225.1:0-12123 GCA_029823295.1 Pseudamia nigra
GCTGGAAGATATAGTGGGTGGGGCAGAGGCAGTTGGAAAACCTGCAGGACACCAGCTCTCGAGGCCTGGATTTGACTACTCCTGGTCTAAAGGACTATTCATTAAACATAAGTTCAAATGTGCAAAGCTCTAAGTGATGAGCAAACTGCTGAACTCAACTGAGCAGAGGATTAAGTAATGGCTTGCACTCAAATATGTTTCAGTCCCTGAAAGGATGCATGTAACACATTGAGTTTCCATTAGCAGAAGTCAAATCTAGTGAAGTATTATCATTTGTGTTCACTGTGGGAGAGACACAATGAGAAATCACTTTGCTGTGCATTTGTGCTGTAAATAGTCTGAAATGTTGAATTGTTTTCTTTTGCTTAGAGTGAATTGGAGTGGGTCCTCTTCCCCACAACCTACTATGTTGCATACAGAAGAAATCAAACCATGGCTTTTAGGAGAGAATTTTGGATTTTACTTTCTATGTCGAGGAGTAACAAGCTTTCCCCCTAGAAAAGCTGCAAGGAAAGGGGTATTGTTATGATCTTCAACTTAACCATTAGATGCTGTTATCTCTACTCACTGGTCCTTTGTGCAAACAGGTGACTTGATGAGACTAAAGTCTCCTATAGACGGGGCAACAATCCGTTTTCATTGTGGTGGGGGGAAGGGGGGGCAATAAACAGTAAAATTTCAGAGGGTAGTTTTTGGAGGAGACATAAAAAAATGCAGTCAGCCAGCAGCAGTGAGAAACGCTGCACAATTTTCAGAATCATTGCAAATCAAGACTAACAGCTTTGCTACATTTTAATGCACGTTTTGTTTTAGCTTGTTGGCAACTAACAGCTTGTCAATCTTAACCAGTGTGCTGTGTTTATGTAAAACATAGCGGACTTCAGCCAAAAGAGCGGAATTTTCACTTCACATGTTCTGTATATGGTGGTTGAACAAGTGGAGTGATAAATAACTTATTAACTGACCACTCATTAAGGTTTTAATGTCCATTACTTACTCACCAGCCTCCTCTTGAACAGTTTCAGTCCCTGTCTGTGTCAAATACAGCAGCTCTGCATGTCAGGGACAAACACACTGGACCAGACCACTTTAGGGGGGGGGTGTTTCAGTGGTTGTAAATGTCAAACAATGTGGCTTCAAGTAGTACCACTTTTATTATGCCTTATAAAAAATGTTACTATACTGTTTTAATGAAAAAAATATTTGGTTTACAATGTGATTTTTGGGGGAGACAACATTATGGAAGGGGGTGGATTGACACCCATGCCTACAGACAGTGAAATTTCAGTTTATTTAAAAAAAAGAAAAAAAAAGAACATTGGTCACCCTTTTGACTGCACTATGTTTTAGTCATGACCACAAATATGACTATGTTTTGTTGTCTGTTATCAGAACAGCCCAAATTGCAGTGTGTACACCCACTTTAAGACTTTCACTTTTGCTCATCTGTCCTCTGGGGTCCTCTAGGTGTATCTGAGCAGGCCAGCGGTGTGTCCTCAGGGTCTCTACGAGCTCATGCTGAGCTGCTGGAACAGAGACTGCAAGCTCCGCCCATCGTTTGCCTACATCCACTCCTTCCTAACTGAGGATGCCATGAACATGGTGTAAAGCGAGCAGGTCAAAACCAAGGAGCAAAGCATCTTTAAAGAGAAGAAAGTCTTGCACGTTTATGCATCCAGTGAGGTGGTGTTTGAATCAAAGCGGTGGAGGTGCTGCACAGCAGCGGAAAGTGGGTTGTTCGCTTTTGTATTTTTACACACGGGGTAAACGGGGTTGAGACGCCGCTGGTTCGGTTTGTTTTATACATCAGACCCCGTAGCCAACAGGAACCCCAGCTTTACGTAGAACAGTCTGAATTACATTTCACTGGTGGTGGGTTGTGTTCTGCATAGCATCTTTGTTTTCTCAGATATTTAACATGGTAGGAGGGTGGAGGGGAAGTGTTTTAGTTGATGCCTCTGGAAGCTGTAAAGGTTCTCCCAATAGTCTGGGCATAGCAAAACTAACTGGAAACAAAATCATTAAGCTTCATGAATTGCAGTGTCAAACATGTTGAATGATCCAGGGAGAAGCAGGTGAAGGTGATGGTGTATATGCGCTGTGAAGACACACATCTCTGAACAGTTTTCAGAGGTGAAACTGCACATACAGGGGTTGTTGTCTTAGTATTTATAGTAGGTAGAATCTACTGTACACCTTTAAGCCAGTGTATCTTAAACTATACTCCCTCCCAGCTCCATGATCATTTCAAAAAGTCCTTGAGCTGTCCAGACAGGGAGTTTACTCACCCTTCATCAAAACTGTGGGCCCCAAATCCTGATGAAGACCCACCTCCACTGTAAACGGTGGACAAATGTGAAATGATGCGGACCACACAACAGCGCCCCCTCCTGCAATGTGACTGTTTCGCAGCCACTGATTTCATTTTTTTGAACTTCCATCTTTGAGCTGCAAAGAGAGCCTGTATTCCTAGCGCCAAAGTGATGGTCTCTGAAGAGAGTCTGCTGCTGCCAATGAGACGTGACCCACAAACTGGAAGGAGTTTTCAAGGCAGATGGACTATTCTGCCAGCAATGGCAATGGACGGGATGTCTTTCGATGCACCTGCTCAAGTGTCTTGGCAGTTTTTTTTTTGTGTCTGGTTGTGAACCAGACACAAAGGATAGATGTAAAATTCCACAACCAGCTGCACTTTAAATCCCACAAGTGTCCCCCCAGCCATGATGAAATTCTTCTCCATGAGGGGCCTGATATGATTCCTGTCACAATGGATTCTGATGTACAGGTATTTGACTTGCAGTGATTTCAGATATATGCCGAGAGAGATGAAAACACATTGTGATGTATTTGCCTAAGGACACTTTGTGAATGCCTCTGATATCCTCTCCCTCCTACATAGCCTTGCCAAGCCATTAGATGTAAAATATTATTTAAAATGTGGAATGGCACCATCATTTCATCTCATTTTTAATGTATGACAACCTTTGTTCGAAAACGTTGAGCTTGATTAGTGTGATCAACATCTGTCTTTGTCAGTCCAAATGCATTTCTGTGTGCATTTCATTTATGTCACTGCTCAAACTGCAAATGAATGATTCATTTGCCTTTCAGCATCACCCTCTGTGTTAAACCATATTGCTACATTAAGCTGACTGCAGTAAAGTTACTGCATCTTCATTACTGTTGTGTAGCACTGTAAATCAGTCCTGAGATGATCAAGTAATACATGTTTACTGGTTGTCGATGATTGTGCCATTTGAGTCATTTTTGATACACTGTAGTACAACTAAACCCATATTTTTATATATACTGTATGTACTTAGACACTCCTTGATGTCTGATTTTATCTTTTGTGTCTTTGAAGCAGCGCCTAATAGTTTGTACATATTTTATGGACAGAATTGTAATTTCCTCTACTAATATATGGAAAAGTCTTTGGTTACATTTGGGGTCTTCTGTATCTCTGTAGAACGCTTGCTACCTTGATGCCATTGTAATTCATTGTGCTGTCTATTTTTTTGTAGATGTTTTAATAAAGTTAACCTTTTCAGATAAATTAAAATCCCCCTTAAGCTGAATGACAAAGGAAAACAAGCAGGAGATTTCAGTGAATAAAGTATATTTATATTCTCTACAACTTAAAACATTTCGGTACAAGTAAATCTTTAATATTTGACGCTAGTAACTTCACACTAGTACAAATGTCAAAGTGTGACCATGCAACAGTTTCCATTAGAGTTGAAATTCGTCTAAAGAATAGCCAGAAAAAGAAAAAACCTATTTGGCTTGAACTATAGCCATCAAGAGTGACAGCCAATGGCTTATAATCGTAGGATATGACTAAACGTTCCCTGACAGAGAAGTAAACCTGACAGTTGAGTTTATGGATACCAGGCACTTAGCGGTCATAGGACATATAAGGCTTAGCAGCTGGAAAACCTTCGACTGTTGTTGAAAAAGTCTGATTAGTCTGAAGCAGCTCAAAGATAAGTGTCCCAATTAATTCAAATCTAAAAATCAATACAGCAAGAAAAGCACATTCCTGACGTGTCAGTACAAGCTTTGAGCAGAAAGCACATTAAAGCAGTATGTAATGCTGGTAGTGTTCCTTCCTTCCTGATATACACATACCAACTGTTTTTTCCACCACAACATACTTTCAGAGCTTTCAATCTTCTTTTCCTTTCAGCTGTTCACTTCAGAGGTCGCCACAGCAAATCATCTGCCTCCATCTCACCCTGTCCTTTTGTTTGTTGTCACCCACCACTTCCTCTGCCTTCAGTCTCAATCATAAAAAACCTCTTCTTTTCACAGCATTACTGATGTAGTAATTTCTATAATAATTATGTGGAATAAACCAGCATCTCACCCATCTTTGTTTTGAATGGACTAGGGGACCAAAACACAAAAATCAGGCTCATTGTGAAACGGTAATAAACTGTAAATACAATAATTATACATTCACAAAAGTTAGACACTATGCAAAGAAAATCAGACCAACTGTAGAACAAAACAACTAAAATTGCATATTGATAGTCAAGTATAAAATGACAAACGATGAAATATGCCTAGGTTATCACTGGCTAAAATGGCACAAAACTGTGTAAAAAAAAAAAGCTTCAATAATTAACAGATCTCGAAGCCATCTCTGCAACCGCACACAGCAACAATCACAACAATGCTGATGAGGCGCCTGAATAGAAACCACATGAGAGAAAGAACACTTTCCATCTCTACAACACGGAGAAGTAAGTACATGGTAAGAAATACACAGTAAAAACATGCTTGCAGGGACGAGAGGTCTATGGTGTGAAACAGTCCATATGGTGATAATAGGCACAAGGAGATGTGGAGCTCCCACTCTGATAATTCTTCAGATTACTCTTCTTAATGCACACGGGTGGTTTTTCCAGCAGCCTGTCAAGTGCACAACATGACAATTAGCAAAAGCAACAGTTGATAACCATAAAAAGCACATACACTATAATACGTACCTGGGTGATGTCGACTCCTGTGAGTTTCTCCACAGTGACAGGCAGCCTGATCATGATGTCAAGCACCTCTCCGGCAAGCTTTGACGCCCCAACCTCAGAGCCGCCACTGGACACCATGGTGACCTTCTGGGCAGCAGACAGCGGTTTGCTGATTTCCTCAGCCATCTGTGGAACAGTAAAGAATCCAGGGTGTTTATTTAGGTTAGACCTGAGAGTTAATAAGTTTGATGAAATGGACCAAGTGCAGCTCAATATGGAATATGGTACTTGCTGTGTTCAAGAGCTGTTTGTGGTCCTAACAGAAGAAGTGTGAGATGCATAAACTGATTGAACAATCAAAGTACAGGTAGAGCCTGCATTCTTAAAAATGTAATAATTCCTTTCTTCCAGTGGAAGTGTGAAAATCTGTTGTGCGAACAGAAAATGATTCTTTCACTGCATAATTCAAAAGTAAATGTTTGTTATTTAAAAAAAAAAAATACAAAGTGCACTGTCTTGAGGCCACAGTTTAGTGACAAAAAGTCAGCTGATTCTTAACTTTTCATAGAATGAATTGCTGCAAGACTTAACTGATCAGTATTAGTCTATTAGGATTAAAGATGCATAATTCAGTTTTAGTCGATCTATTAAAGATGAGACTGACCAGTGGCAGCTTCTCCAGTAGCATGTCCACCATGGCACCCTCTTTGTACTGTTTAAAGGCCTCGGCCTTCTTGGTCATCTGCTCTGCTTCGGCACGGCCCTTCGCCTCCGTGGCAAAAGCCTCTGCCTCACCCTTCATCTACACACACACACACACACAGAACACTGAGTATATTTAATATATATATTATAGGTATGCAGTGATACTCCGGCTAAGGAACGCTTCTGATAACAAAAAATCCAGGTAAAAATAAAATTTAAAAAAATCGGCCAAAATGTTGTTCCGGCTAACAGGAAAAATTCAGGTAACGCAAGAGATAGACCTGGAAGTGAACTATCACCCTGATGTAAACAGTCAACACAATAACATGAAAGCTCCCGCGGGATGTACGGTAATAGGCCGAATGCTAACCATGAGTAGCTCGATGTCTGCTTACAGAGCTGCCTGCTCCTCGACAGTGCTGTGGCCTGGGTGTCAGGCTAACAACACTCCAATGTTGTCAGCTCCGGCTGTAGTGTTAGCTGGCTCCGTAGTGTTATCTCACAACAGTGAAGGCTCCAGGTCCAGCATTGTGGTGTTAGCCGGCTCCGCAGCTGGAGCTGTGTTGTTAACTGTAGCTAACAACAGTAGCCGTAAAGACGCTGGAGCTGCGCTTACAGCCGGCAGCTCCGGTGTCTGGAGCTGTTTACAGCTATAGATGCGTGCAGAACGTCTCGCCAAAAAACACACAACAGCAGATACCCAGTGTCCACTGACACACTGCAGGAGGACATTCATCACTACCAAGCTATAAGCCAAGGTAAGAATACATTCCAAATCATTTTTAGAACTAATTTCATGCATTCCGTTTCACATAATTAACATAACTTCCTTTTCAAATAATAATGAATAAATGTGCATGTACAGGTGTGCAATACATACTTTATATGGGAGTTGTCGCGCGCCCAGAACTGATTGGTTTGTTTTACATGTATTCCTATGGAAAAACCGGGACCGGCTAACGATTGTTTCAGCCAATGAACGTGACATCAGAACAGATTAAATTTGTTAGCCGGGGTACCACTGTAGACAAAACAAGGGCCAGTTGAAAAAAGGAACATATGTAATTATTTTAGGAAAAAAATGGAGATGGACTCACTCTGACAGACTCTGCCTCAGCTTCAGCCTCCATGATGAGCTGCAGGCTGAGAAGAGAGAAGAACAAAAACTTTATTAATTATGACAATCATTTTAGGTTCTCCTTCACAGCTCCTTGTTCAACTTATTTGTATTTTTATTTCTGTTTTCACTGTTGTTAAATAATGATTAAAACTGTATATAACAACTCTCGTCTCACCGCTGTGCCTCCGCTAGCCGCTCCAGTTTGTACTTCTCAGCCTCTGCAGGCTTCTTAACTTTAGCTTCCAGCTCCTTCTCCTTGCGGATGATCTCCTGCTCCTGCAGTGTAATTTGCTGTGTCCGCTCCACAACCTGAACCTGCATCTTCTCCTCCTCAATGCGCTGCTTGGTCTTGGCCACCTGATGAGGGGAGCGTAGGTAAGAAACTCTAGGACAGGCCAAAAAAACAGTGACCCTTTAAATTGTAATCCAGTAAATTGATAACATTCTGTCTTAAAAATGACTCCACCTGCAGCTGATAGGCCATTTCTGATTCAGCCTTCTTAGTGTTGACCTCAACATCATACGCTGCCTTTTTCAGCTCATAGTCTCTCTGGGCTTTAGCCATCTCAATCTCATTCTTATACTGAGCAGAGACCTTCTCCTGCATGGCATGGGCCTCCTGTATGTAGAAAATACGATTTTTTTGACAATGATCAGTGTTTATCGTAATAAACTTCCACGACATCTGTGAAGATGATAATTTTACCTTCATGACAGCGTCCCTTTTGTACTGAGCCTCTCCAATCCTGGCATCTCTCTGAACCTGGGCCGTTCTGGCTTTACCCAGGGAGTGAAGGTAGTCCTGTGAGAGTGAAAGAGGAAATGTAAAGAAAAGAGAACAATCTTTAGCCATGTGTCTCATAGCAGTTCTTTATTAGTCCTTCATTATATATTGTCTAAACAATACATGCACTGCAGCATTTTTGTGTGATAATAAGTTGAGTCTCATTGTTAACATGTTCAGAATTGTAAGAAATTACAAATTTAGCACAATCCAGTGTAGTTTTATGTTATCTTGAAGGAACATAAGCATCTTGATAGAGCTGAATGCTTTCATATTGAGGTTTGTATGGTTGATTTTAAATGAATAACTGTTTGGGAGGCATTTTGTGTTAAATTCACGCAGAAGAACAGCACGCAATTTAAAATGAAACATTACTTGTAGGCCTCTACTTAGATTTAGAGGCTAATAAAAACTAATCAAGTCTGATAGTGAGTTTGATTTTCTATAAAGTAAGCAAATAAGTAAATCGGCTAAGTGTATATAATGTATGTTTGTCTGTACAAACACTGAATTTATTTCTATTTTCTTGTAGCTCTTACAATGTGTTCAAATATCACCATGTACTTGATTTTTATAGTTGCACAAGTGAATCAACAGTTTCTGAATTACGGTAGATCTCAAAAAATGTGACCGAAACCGTGTGGTTACCACTGCACCACTTAGGACTCTAGTCAGTAATGCAAAGTGGGGCTGGTGGACGAATGCCTCAGAGACTATATCAATAACTGATATGCATTATTGTCACGAATGAAATTATCCAGGCACAAACCCTCCAGCTTCCTGCATGTCCAGTAATGATGGTGTTTTTACAACCTACTGACAGAATACAGGCTTGAAAGTACCTGATCATCATGAACATCTTTGAGCGTGTAGCTGACGACACCGATCCCCATGTTGACCAGGTCAGAGGAAGCCACCTTGAAGACCTGCTCAGAGAACTTCTTACGGTCCTGATAGATCTCCTGTACACAAAAAGACTTACTGTTCAGTCATGATTATACACCATATGTCGGTACCAGAATATTTGAGAATGCTGACACAACCTCAACAGTCAAATGAGCAATGATGGCTCTCTGATGGCCTTCCAGTGTTTCCAGTGCAATCTGGGCGATCTCAGCCTCAGACTTCCCCATGAACATTTGACAGGCAGTGGCCAGCATCTCCTTGTTTTGGCCCTGGATCTTCACCTAGAAAATGCAAAAGAAATAAATCTCATACGGTTCACTGTCCAGGGTTTACAGTCCTCCTTGGAGCCTTAATTTTTTCAAAATTTACCCATGACTTTGCCTGTAGTTATTTTAAACATATCTTGGTGAACTAGACCTTGTCATATGCAATATTACAAAAATATACCACATTTTTCAATATTTTATATATGCTAACCAGTTCTAGTGTCCTCACAACATACCTGCGCAATGCCAGTAACCGATATGGGGACACCGTGACGGGTGTACACCTTGTCACTCTTCACATTGAGAGTCAGGGTGTTAAGAGTGATTCTGAAAACAGTAATTACATATAAAAAAATAAATATTACAAAAGCAGTAGAAGACAATGTCATAACAGAAAATCTTATCAAATATAAAACAATCTCAACGGAGAATTAAATGCAGCTATTGAGGACAGGACTTGTAGAACCTGAAGTACCTATTTGTACTGACACATGATTAGGTGTTCAACAAAAGAAAGTTATTGGAAGATAAACAAGTGTGTTTTCAGGTTGCTACTAAGAGTTGTAATGTTTGGTAAAGGTCCAGGTATCAGCTTTAAAAACATTTACATTCAATATCTTCTAGGCCCGTTCTGTACAGAATGGGTTTTGGTAAGATACAAAAGACTAGTTAAAAAATATATGACATACTGTGTGTTGTTTTAATTCAAAGACCCACCTCTTCTTCATCAAGGAAAACTCAGAGACATAGTATGTATTGTAACTACAACCGAAGATGAACTCCAGCTATGTTGTACTTTGATATCTACTTGCTAGCATTTGACAGAAGGACATATCCACCTGAAAAAAAGGCAAATCAATGCCTTCCAAGTCTGTTTTACCAACGAAGAAACACTGAGAATTGTGTCACCTCTGAAGCTGTTGAATACAGGGGAAGACAAACACTCTTCCTCCAGCAATCATTAGAGGAGGAGAACGGCCAAATCCTGAAGAGACAAGAAGGCGGGAGGAGCATGTAAGGTAACATAATGCATGTAGAGACAGAAGGAGCTGAAAAGGTACCTGTGTTGAGAACATCACTCACCCTGTACACACCTTACAGAAGTATGAGCAGGGCACATCATTCACTTTAACTTTTGCAAATCACAGTTTTACAATTACTGCAATGTGGAAATTTCCCACTTTGCTTCAAACTGTCAGCAACTGTTGCACAATCACAACCTTATCAAAAGCATGTGATTATTTCACTCACATGACACAAGCTGACAATTTCACTGTAGGCAAAACCTGTCTTCCTTTACTATGTTTTGATTCATTGCAGTGTACAACAACCTTCAAACATTACACCACCATCATGGCGGCTACAGTTTGTCATTACACAACAGGGAACTTTGTGTTGATGAGAGACAAGCCAAGTCAATAACTTACCGGACACCACCATGGCTTCATTGGGTCCACAAGTGTAAAACATCTTGATTAGTGATGTGAGGCTGGAAAATTAATGCAATAATATGTCATAACGGTGGAGATAGTTAAGATAATTATACCATTAACGTATGTTTAAATTGTGGCCATGAAAGTATTTTAATCAGAATTTGAAGACATGATATCTATGGTTTGGAAAGGAAAGCGGCCAATATTTACAATAAAAGCGGCTACAAATGGCACGGGGAGGCTTTTCGAGACCCAGAAAAGCCTCCCTGTTATCACGCACTGAACTTGACGGCTCCTCCCATCTTCACTTCCCAACTTAAGCAACAGTACATTCTGTTTGCCTACGACTCATCAATGGGTAAAACAAATTGAGTTACATTCAAGCGAGTAAATATACAACCCACACCTACCGCACGTCAGCAGTAAACGACTGACAATGTCTATAAAATATGTCCGAATAACAGCAGCAACCGTAGTTATAAACGTGTGCAATAGGGCCAAAGCTCGCATGCTAACGTTAGCTTAGCTGTTAAAAGGCATTGGATGAAGGTCCGTGGAAAAATGGACCTGCACTTATACAAATGTGGCAAATCCAATCGAGTGTCTCGTTTAACTTACCAGTGGTCGGTAAAAACAACAAGCAATCCTTTTTGGAGTAAATCTGACGCGTTTCTCTGCTTCTATGATGGATCGGTGAATGGTGTTCCGTCAAGTGGAATGACAAAAATGTCAGTTTAGAGGAGCTCGCACTGACCACGCCCATCCTCTGTAGTACAATCACCGTTCATCTGTCGCCACCTATCGGCACACGTCTGTCGTAGCCACTACATTCAGAACTTCGCGCTACAAACGTATTTCAAAATAGATTAACATTACTATTTGTACGACTGTTATAGTGTTTTTACTACATTTCAAACAAAGTTAATGCAGTATGTGTATTATTATTCTGGTTCTCTAAAGTTATCACACGCAAAACAGTTGCACCAGCTGTCACAATCTGTCTGGACTGTTTCCTGTATGTATTTATTATATTGATAATCTTATCTTCCTTCCTCCCAGTGCAATGCTGTAAAACAACATTGCTTTTTTTCTTGTATTCCAGTGAGCTGCCCTCCAAACCTTACACTTAAGGAAAAATATGTATTATTATCTTTGTGTCATTGTGCAATAGTCCCTGCAGGTGTGTGGGTTTGAATTGGACTGGACAGTTGTATTAATATATATATACAGTATATATACAGTATATATATATATGTATATGTGTGTGTGTGTGTGTGTGTGTGTGTGAAGGTGGACATGAAGGTAGTTCGTGTGAGAGAACAAGATGCATATATATATAGCTACATAGATATATAGATACATCTATATATAGAGGGAAATATATAGCCATCTTCTAGGAGACTTTCTGATGGTGCTTCACTTAGCCTCTGTATCTGGCGTCGCGGTTGCCTGGTATTCATTCTTGCCACGATCTTATCTTTCAGGTCAGACGTTGCCTCGTTCAGCGTAGTTGTACTTATTGGGGCTTCGTACCCAATCTCTGGATGGGGAGTCATTGTTAATTCCCCTGTGACCTGGTGTCCTGGCTCCCCATTGCCGCAGCGTCTGTGTTGCACCTCGTCAATCTCAAGTTGTGATAACAGCTGCCGTTTGTGGATGCTGGAACACTGAGCTACTAGTTGTTTCGCCGTAAGTGCTGAATGTGGGTTTCGAAGTAATCGTTTGTCCCGCATTCTTTGCATGTAACCCCTCTGACTAGGGTTCCTGGAGTAGTAGCATTCCAACAGAGCCACGTTCTCGCATCTCGCCCATTTCCGTCGTGTTCCAGTAGCCCATTTTTTCATCGAGTCGCTCTGGTTCCCCAGCACCTGACGCAGACTTTGTTTGGTCGGGCGCTGACCTGGCATGTCAATCATTTGTTTCTCTCTCATCATTG
>JAQQAE010015226.1:0-12123 GCA_029823295.1 Pseudamia nigra
AGTCGCAGCACTAACATCAGCACCTGAAGAGAAGCAAGCAACAGCTTTAGACTACTGGAGAGATTTGGGGAATAACAGGAAGACAACATCACCCTACAGTGGATTTTCAGTGGAATTACACTTACAGTACATCAGAAAAGAAATAAAGAGAAGAAAAAGAAAAAGAAAAGAGTGATGTTGCTTGGATCCAAACTTAAACTTACATGTCTTGCCCACTATCGAAACTGGTTCACCTGGCCCCTCTGGGAACACAGCATAAATACTAAAGGTGTATTTCTTATCCTCCTCCAGGCTGTCGATCACATGAGATGAAGTGTCTCCAGGAAGCAGCTGCTCATAAGTAAATCCTGGTCTGTTGGCTGCACATTAGTCATGAATATACAGCAGTTAATAACAATGACACTCCTTTTACAAGATTATGTATATCAAAGCAAATTAGTCTAACAAACATGAAGTTAACATGGTTAGCTTTAGCTTTAGCTTTAGAAAGAATTATACTGTACAACTGTGGTGTCACATAAGTGTATCTAGGCATGTCCATGTACATCTTGGAATGAAGATCTTGAATCCATTTAACTTCCCTAAAGGCGGTGTCCAGCCAAGGCGCAGTGAGAACAGACCCTCCTCAATAACACGGAAGTTTGACACCAGAGGCAAAGGGGCTAAAACATAAGGGAAGCAGAGACACAGTAGTGATGGGCATCATGTTGCATTTGTATATTTCCTTGAAGATGCATATGCAAGAACTGATGTGTTGTGCTCACTGGTGTGGATGGAGATCGCCACCGATTCTCCAATGAGGTCAGGGTAGATGGCATACACAGTGAGGGAATAGTCTGTCTGAGGAGTGAGCCCCGTCACCACTGCTGTGTTCACGTCTGCCTTCAGATCGATCTGTTCAAAGGAGACACTATGAACTCAAAATGCACAATTTGTGAATAATAAACAGGGTGAGAGACTGAGAGAATAATGGGGAAAGAAAGATGATGTATTCACAAATGAGTACTGGTGCAATGTATAGGTTTTAAAGGGATTTATTTGCAAGAAAGGAAAATAACATTCATACCTACTGTATCTATTCATTAGTTTATAATCACCTGAGAATAAGAAATCATTCTACAGCAGATCGGTATTAATAATCCAAAAACCCACTTGGATGGATAGGGTGAAGTTATGTGTTCTGAATGATTGCCACTTGCAGCATCACTAAGTTGTTATCACTAAATCTTACACACTGCACTTTTATGCGTATACTATAGCCAAACAAAACACTAATGTCTGTTGCATTATATCAAAACCTGTTGTGAGATGTGATGACCTGGTATGGATTACTAAAAGTTTCACCTGACATTAGAACTACTGTTATACAAATTACTCTAAAACATTTCAGCAAAACTATCGTTTACCTCTTTCTGTGGTAGGTGGAGGATGACTCCCTTTGAACTGCGAGGAGTGACCAGGAGTCGGTATCCTGTAACGTCACCAGTGGCCGGAGTCCAGGTCAGTCTGAGTGAACTGTGAGCCAGCTCGCTGACCTGTAGGTCTCTGGGACCCACAACACGCTCTTCAACTATACAAGGGTGAAGGTACAGAAAAACAGATGAAACACTGCAGTTTTGAGAGTTTTGCATATACTGTACACAGTACTGCTTGTGTATTTACTGACCAGGCTGGGAAGGTTTCACAGGGCGTGGTGGTTCAGAAGCAGTAAAACACAGTCTACGGGACAGTTTGGGAAGGATGGTTTCCAGTACAGTATAATCTGAACCAAGAATCAGGTGCTCCTCGTGTGGCTCTGAGACAATTTTCCTCAGCTCAGACTCATCAGTTCCTCGTACACCTACCAGCAGAGAAAGACAAATTCATCTCATGCTGTTCATACAGATTTTAGTTGAGTCATGTAAAGTATTTTAATACACACATTAACACTTACAGTACAGTTTATTCATGCTCAGGCATCATAGCTGCCCAACTAATTTCAGCACCACTAGGTGGTGCTGTGGCATTCAGTATGCTTTATTTGAAACCATGTAAGGACACTAACACCTTTATGCATGTATTCTGACAGGTTTAAGAGTAATCAATAAGCTTCTTGTCATTGTCATCATCCATTTGCTGTTTGCTACCAATTTGTGAAACGACAATCTTTTATCATTTTTCTCCTTTGACTGAGCATAGATTGCAAATTCTAGTTTTGCAGGCTCCTTGAGAATTAGAATTCACAGCTACATTTTTAAACTTATAGCTGTAAAACCAACCATATTTTGGCAAATGTGTTATCCAAAATAAGGCAGACTAGCTGCAAGTGGAGCTTCTCCACAGGAGTGATGAATGAGGGGAGCAGGCCTAAGTGTCAGAGGTGCAGATGGAGGACACTGAATCGCCTAATGAAAAATGGCTGTGATTAGCAAACCATCAGTTAATGAGCAGTAATTATTGCACTGCTCCCAGCTGAGAGGAGTAAATTGTGGGCATGTGGGCTTATGCCAGTGTGTAGGTGAAAGAGGGAAGAAAAGGGAGGGTAAATTATGTGTAAGTAAACTTGTGGGGATACAGCAGTGTGTATTCAAGGAGGGCAGCATGTCAGCTTAAACTGCTCTGCAGTTGCAAAACACATTACCAGGAGGTGCATCTTTTCAGCTGAATTAATGGCTCACTTGTTCTTACATACATTCTTTGTTGATGGTTTGTTGCAGATACACATTAACCTGCTTGAGTGCAACCTACAAACAAGACACTCTCACACACTTACAAATCCCCACATTGAAACCAATGAATTCAAATGTACAGGACATGAATTTCTAACTGCAAACACTACAGATAAGCCAGCAGCTTTCAGATAAAATCTAGAGGCCGCTGCAGTGCGGATGTTGCAGGAATTCACAATACCAAATTCCAGACTCACCTACTGCAAACAGAGAAATCCCATTGTCAGCTACTTCTCTGGCTGCAGCATCAACCTGGTCATCTGAATGTCCATTTGTAATCAAAACAGCAATCTGTATGGCAACGTCACACAGGGAAACACATATGCATTCATTTAACATGCAGTACTACAGTAAAATATCCTATAATTGAATCTGGAATGCTTTGTCAAAACAATGGATCATTTAATGAAAATTCCAAAATATATGTACCATCTACCTACCAAATCTGCAACACACTGTAAATTGGAAGTGCATTCACAGCATGATAGTCAATGTAACTGCACTAAAATTGACAACTTCTTGGTAAATTTACCCAAAGATAACATTCATAATCAGAATTAAATGTGGAAGTACTCTTGTCATTACAGTTAAATGGTTATTTACTCTAACAGCAACAGTTTTCAGCAACAATTTATGTAGAATGTACCCTAATAAATAACATGGTAATAAATGTGAGCAGGGGTAGTTTAGTGGACATTTATCAGTCTTGTAAAATGAAAAAGTGTTGCTTGTATTCTGTGGTTTGCATCACTAGAGTTTTAAATCAATCCTCCATGCAACACCGTTTGGGTATACAGAGCAACATGGCAAACAATGTCATGCTAATAAATACTCAGTGGAGTTTTAACATGGTTCACCTCATAATTGAATGAACAATGAAATACATCAAACACAAAAACAGTGGAATTGAAGGATGCTGGGCTGCAACTGAGACTAATAATTCCCTATTAAGGAAAATTTACTCAGTTCATTCAAAGTTCATCATTCAGGTCAATAAAACAAGGGTTGGAAAGCATCAATATGAGAATGTACTGTAGCTTTCTGTTTGCATGTGCACTAGTAGCACAATGCAATATATCAGCTTAATCCTCAATTCTCTGCCTTTCCATGTCAAGTGTACCCACTGCAGGATGAACACTTGCACACTCAGAGATACAGAGCTGATTGGAATTCCAACCAGCTGTGGTATACTGGGACTACATACAGGCATCAGACAGAGAAATGTAACTAAAGGAGTGTAACTGAAGGGAAAGTGCAATGGGATAGATAGAAGGATATTTTACATTGCTTTTGTACATGCTGACTTCCAGACAGTCACATTATGAGAGACAGGGGACTGATGTTTCCTCTCTGTTTGAAATTTACCTTTGGGGCATGATCACGAGTGACGACAGGGCTGAACGCAGTCTCAACGAGAAATCGGAGAGCATCTCCTGTCCTCCTGGTTCCACCTTCATAGTTGAGGTCTCTGATTGCTTTGAGAACCTCCTCTACTGAACTGTAGTCTGTTAAAGCAATTTGCATCCTGTCATGAAAAATGAGAAACCAGAAATTTCTGTATATAACCTGGGCTTGGATGAGGATTTTGGCATGAAACAGTGTGGTGTATTCAGTTCATGTTTGAGTTTTACCTCGGAACATCTCCAAAGACAGTGACTCCAAAGCGGACCCCCACAGCTCCCATGAGATTGTCCTGGAAGGAGGAGACAATGGCTGAGATGAAGTCTTTAACACTTGAGAAGCTGGTCTGTCCCACACTCCATGATTCATCCACCAAAAACACGATGTCTGCATGTACCACTGTCCTGCACACTGAGGAAAGAAGAAGAATGAAGAGCTATTGAACACTTGTTCAGTAGGCTGTACATGTCTGGTAAAGGCAAAGACACCAAAGCACAATCCTTGACCTACAGTAATTTCAAAAAGACAAAGTGAAGTTCAAAGTAAATCTGTCATATGATTAAATGTTCTGATAATTGACTGAAGATATGTTTCATTCCCACAGTGACCACCAGATAGCAGTGTTGTTCTATCAAGATGAGGTTTTTCCTTCCACTTGCCTCCGTCATGCAGCCAGAGCTCCCCACAAATCCCCATGAATTTTTAATGAGACACTGGTGAGCCAAAGAGACTATCAATATTCCAAGCACTCCAGCAATAAAACTTTAGTATAGCGATGAGGAACGCTTGGAATAATAAGGTAAACACACCCAAAATCAGGGTCAGTCCCCTTGCTCGAGCAAACAAATGCATTTAACATTAGGATATCGTATGTTTGAAAGGAATCAGAAGCTTTTTTTTATTGTGGAGTGAAAAAGCCATACACACAAAGGTCCACTGCTGCATTAACTACAAGCACACATACGCAAATCGCATGATCTTTTGACTCTTTCTCAAATGTACATGTAGACATCTGCACACATACTCACTTAAATATACTACAGTACCAGCAAAACACCCACACAGAAATAAGCTGCATCTGCAGCCCCTTCAAGTCAATATGCTGGTCGTATATATGCAATAAACCACAGTGACGACAGCATTGATTATGCTAGTGAATAAGAGATAGGCACCACTGATTGTTCAGTAGGTGATAACTCAGCTTCTCCACTGTCCTCTCTTTCATTACCAGGCTTTCTCTATTCTATTATCTCACCATTCTTTCTTTGGCTGCAATCCCAGGATCCACTGGGGGTGACATATGCCTCCAGCCCATTGCAACCTAACATTATGTTCTCCCTCACACACCTATACATTTTTGGCCATGCACCAAGGAAACAAAATATCAAAATGAATTCCATTTTGGATTGTTCTTCAGGTGCAGAACTGTATTATTTGGCAGAATGAAAACTTTAATGCAGCCACCAGTGATGCCAAAACCCAGCTGAAACCACTTACACAAATTTCAAGAACAACAACTTGCACTTTCTACATCTAATCAGAGTTTCATATACTGTACGTTGTTATCCAGCACAGCAAATGCATATGACTACTGGGACACATTTTCTCCTCCATGTATTCCTGTAAAAGCACATAAAACAGTAAAAACTTTGAACAAGGAAGCAGCTGGAGGCAGGGCTCTGTCAGGCAGACAAGATGAAAAACAAGATCAATTATCCAGAAGTTTGTCTGTCTGGGGTAGCAGGTGAGAGCCACATGCCTAGGATACGCAAATCATGCATGCTGAGGGTTTAAGAATTGTTTCTTGAAGGTTACCTATGCTCATATCTCAGAGGTTGTGTACAATATAGTGTTAGCCCATAATTGATTTATGCTTTAGAAGGAACAACTCAGCAACTACATGTGCAGCAGTAAATTATGTTATGAGGGGAAAAAAATCACAGAAATACTACATAGTCTGATGGAAATACTGATGGATTACTGCATCTACTTCAAACAAGATCAAGGGAAGATACAGTACTTCAGCCAAAGGAGAGCACAAGCTTAAAAAATAGTAATGCTCATTACATCACACATCACAGAAAATTAGACCTATTGTCCTTAAAATGGACGTTACTTAAAAAAGGACAAAATATTCAATAACCTTCAGTGATGTTGAGAATATTTTTTATAGTGTGTGTGACATACAGTATATAATCATTACCCACATAGCCTGTTTCCAGAACCACATGCCCTTCAATGACTCAATTTACTACACTAACAATGCTTTAGTTTGGATGCTTATCCCATGCACTTCATGTTACAGAAAACAAAGCAACAAGAAGATGAGCTAGCTGAGCATCGATGTACGTCACAGCAAATTTACCAGAGACTGATTTTGACTGGAAATATATGCTTGAATAACCTGTCTTTTTTGGCCGTGATATTATGTTTGTATTCTGATAGGTGAAGCAGTATAGGGTTAAAATTAAGAAATACATGCACAACATTAACCAAGAAGACATCAGGTCACAGATAGAAGGACTTAGAACTGCATCACAAACTGACAAAAACAAGCATACTGTATCTCATCCATGAGTGATTAACGTTGCAGAATAAGGAGTCTCTGGCAAACACAAAAAGCCATAACACAATACAAATTTACTTTTTGAGTGTGCTGTCAAAAAGATTACAAGGTATAATAAAGACATTTTCTGTCACTGAGCATTGACAACAGTTATTCAAAGTGAAACTTTAGTGCATAAAAATGTCCTTTTAAGCAATTGTTTCTGAAATCCTCAGGAAACTAAGCTAAGTAGAACTAAATTACTACAACCAAAATGCAGATGTTTGTTTCAATTTCTTTACCAAATTACCGGCTGTTGTTTGAGATTGTTAGCAACAAAATACACTTATCACTTAACTGTTTTTAATGCTCCCTCTCGGTATTTTCTGTAATATGACACCTTATGTCCAGGTACTGAACGCTATGGGAATCAAAAATAAAATTTACAAAGTATTTTTCAAATGTGACCTTGAGCTATTTTTGTCCTCACATAATTCTGCCCAACAACTTTACTGATGACTTTGTGCCAACCATATTCCAGATGGAGGAAATCCAATTTGTGATTGGCTGATTGACCTTTTGATGGCATCCAATAGCACCTGAGGCAAAGGTTCTGTATCTGGGGGATGAGTCTGACAGGCTGGCAGACAAAGTGCTGCACTGTACATGAGGCCAGCAGATGTTAAAATTCCCTGACTAGACACAGTCTGGAGAGAAAGTGGAGCTGGAGGAGTGTCTGCAGTTTGTACAAATCCAGGTGTGGAGTTTTAATGATGAAGCACTTGCACAAACTTTGTTCATCGAGCACCTGCCCTGTCTTTACCCTGAATTTCTGACTCCACTAATTCATAGACCTGAGCTCATTGATGCCAGACATATGGTTTTGATTCAGACCTGAAGTTGCCATGTGTAATACATTTAGTGTAAGACATTCAAAAAATAGAAAGCACTCAACAAACACAGACTTTCACCAAGGCAGCTCAGTTCCTCCCTTATGGATTACCGCCACAGAGGTTACACTGTTGTCTGCATTAGTTTGTTCATTTGTTCACAACATGACTCAAAAAGTAAGGCATAGATTTTGATCAACTTTTCAAGATAGGCCAGAAATGGCACAATGAACAATAGATTACATTTTGGGGGTGAGTCAAATCAAGCATTCATCGCCATAAGTAGAGACCATTTTCAGATCTAGAATATTTCCAGGATCCAGATCAAACTTTGTGATGTGGTAGAATCTATAATGATGTTTTTCCAATTTTGGGGTGTATATGTGTGGAGTTACAAGCCAAAAATGATGAACATGTTCCTATTCCACGATGGTGAAGAGTACTTGATTTGTGATTTGAAAAATTTGTGGATCCAGATGGTGATCCAGATCACAACCCAAAATCTAATCAAATGTTCTTTGTGTCATTTCTGGCCCATTCTGATAGCTTCATCAAAATCTGTACAAATGTTTTTTTTTTTTTTTTTGTCGTGTTGTTAACAAACAAAACAAATCAGCACTGATGAAAACACAAGTTCTTGTGGAGCATATAACTGCAGTTATCAATGGAGAGTCAAGAAATTGAAGTTCTGACAGCATATTCATCAGATGTGCTGCCAGGAACCAATGAGGCAGCTGGTGCACAAATCATCCATGCTTCACTACTGTGTGGACTCACAAGTTACACCACACAAACAACATGATTGCTCCTGTTGACCCATTGAGTTTGGTTTCATTTTTACAGTGAGAGTTAATGATGCTACAGCATTCATTTTTACGCACTATCCATAAAACCACTTTGTAAATGAAGTGGATAATGAGCCACTGTAGGGACCAGTCCGATATGAGAAGAACAAATAGTGTTACCAAGAGGATGTATTCTGACCTCTTGTCAATCATAAGAGGAAAGGTAATATCTGAGAGGAACAATAAATGCAACAATGGCTGAATCTCTTGTCTAGTGACCATTAAACCCTCTGCCCACTTCTTACAAGAAACCAGGTTTTGCAAGGAAAAAATGATAGAAATAATTGCAAATGAGTTTTCACATTAATGTTGTTTATAGCATTGGAGTAATGAAGGTTGATCCTAAACTTTTCGACTTGACTGGTAAGTTGGCTACATGGTGACAGACGGATAAGTTGTAGTACTGTGTATCATTATTGACCAACTTGATAATTCTTACTAGTTTTGTTGTTTGTTGATATGCACTTCAACACACGGAGGCAGATTTTGTAGCAAACACCCAGCCTACTGGCCTGCTGCGAGTAATGAACAGAGGCAGCTCCTGCACTCTTGCTAAAATCTAAATTCACCAAGCTGTGATATGTAAACTATAGGCTCACACCACACATAAAAACATTACTGCGGTAACAGTGACATAGTGACCAGTTCCCAGAGTTTCGACTGTTTGTCAGTGAACAGCAATATTACAAGTTTATGGTCTTGAATGTCATCACTTACCTTCACCTTCTGCTGTGACACATTGATGGTATAGACAAAGGGACAGTAGGAAGATACGCACAGAGAAGCAGCCCATATTCATCCTTTCCTCCTCTGACTTGTTCAATCACTTGATTTTCCTCCTGGCTCTTCACAAATCCTCCTCCAAGACTCCACTCCACAGTCATCAATTCCAAATCTCCTTTTCTTTTATCTGAAAGAAGGCCGGTAAACAGAGAGTTGGTAAAAGTAATCAAACACAATGAAAGATAAAACAGATTAGCCATTTATAATTTGTTCAGAACTCGTGACTCTTATGCAGAGGTTAGTATTTTTGTATGTTGCAACAGTTAGGGTCTGCTAGTAAAATATCTTACCATAACACTGAAATATTAATCGGTATAACTAGGCTTTCATTAACTTTTCATAAACGTTACTCCACAGTTTAGCGGCCAATTATTATTTAATGACTAAATTCAGGCCTTTACAACTCCAGGTTTAATTTGGCTTGCTATAGTACAACACAGTGTTAGCTGCCAAACACATAACGTCGCTGACAGGACTGGAGTGCTGCCCGTACACAGTTTTACAAGGAAATAAAAAATCTAAGGAGCTTTGAAACTGTCCCAAAGACAGCTATTATAGTTACTGTAAAGAGTAAAGAATTATATTTATTACAGATGAACTTCTGCTACTTTAACCTTTAGAGTCACTTGGCTAATTGCTGTCTTGGCTTAATCTGTTCCGAATTAGAAACAAATCCTTTGACATGACTTAACACAGGCATAACTGATGGAAGCGTAAACATTTACTCAAATACTTTAATATGACTTTCACATTTCAATTCTGTTTGGAAAGTTTAAGAAAACACTGCTATGAATTGACAGGTGAAAAAGATTATAGTTACAGTATATTGTATTAGTCAGTCAAATAATCCAGACCAATGCTCCTGTCTTATGTACCTGTATGTCCCCTGAGATTCCTGCAATGCCCAGACTGAATGCTAAGGTCAAGACAGCATGGCTAATCACTTCCATTGTGTGTGCACACTACCTTGCATGTTGTTTGTTGAAAAAACACGTAACAGCCTGTCAAATCAACATATTAACTGGCTCTCAGCATGCCTAATAGCAAATCTGTCAAGTCTAAATCAGTCCCTGTGTGACAAATACTGGGTTTTATGTTTCATCCATTAGCTTCAGTTTTATAGAGTTTGAAGAATAGCTTCTTTAACTTTCTATGTGTGCGTCTCTCTCTCTCGCTGTCCGTCTCTTGAGACGATGACTACACCAGTGTTGGAGGTATTGCTTGATGCCAGTGTTTGTGACTTGAAATCCTGGATCTGCAGACTTGGCCACGTGTTGTTCAGGTGAATTCATCAGTGTGGGGAGGGGGCTGGGTGGATAGTTCCATTTGCCTTTGTTTACAACGGTTGTATGCCACCCTTCTTCCTGTTCTACTCTGTATACCCCTCTGTGAACTAAATTTCTCCAGGATTCCAATTTTGGGCTGTTTCCTCCCAAGAAGCAACTGCAATGCCTGACTTTTTTAGGTTTTTCTTGAGGACATCTTTGAATTTGAGTTTCTGGCCACCTTTCCTGTGTGCGCCTTCTTCCAGTTGACCATAAAAGATGTCCTTTGGCAGCCTTCCATCCTTCATGCGAGGGACATGTCCACCCAACGCAACTGTGTCCCCAGGGCTATGGTGAATACTGATGGCATGAGGAGGACCTCAGTGCTTGGAACTCTGTCTTGCCATCAAATCTGCATTAGACTCCTTAGGTGGCGTTGCTGCAGTTTGTCTAGCTGCTTAATGTGTCTCTGGTATGGAGACCATGTTTCACAGCCATATAACAGAGCTGAGGTTACTACCGCTCTATAGACTTTGCACTTGGTGGACAGTCTAATACTGCTTTGGAACCAGAGATGACCTTTGAGCCTCCTAAAGGCCATGCTGGCTTTTCTTATTCTGCACTCGATTTCAAGATACAGGTTGCCATCAGATGCCACGATACTACCAAGGCAGCAAAAGCTGCTTACAGGGTTGAGTTTATGCCCATCAATGTAGATGGATGGTTCTTTGGGGATTTGGCCTCGTTGAGGTTGGTGAAGGATTTCAGTCTTCTTCAGGCTGATTGTCAGGCCAAAGTTTTTGGCTGCAAGTGCAAAGCAGGTGATCACTCTTTGTAGATCGGTCTCAGGGTGGGCTACCAATGCAAAGTCATCTGCAAATTAGAGGTCATGAATCATGACTCTGTCTGTCTTGGTTCTAGCCTTTAATCTTGCAAGATTGAATAGCCCTCCATCTGTTCTAGTCTGTAGATACATGCCTGAATCTGCATCAATGCAGGCCTCTTCCATCATTTTAGCAAAAAAGAACCTAAAGAGCATTGGGACCAATGCCCTGTTTGACACCGTTAGTTAAGGGTAAGGTTCTGAGAGTTCCCCATTTACGTTCACCCATCCCCTCATGCCTTGATGGAATTGTCTGATGGCATTTGTTAGGTACTGTGGGCAACCAAGTCGCAGCAGGAGTTTCCAAAGGCCATCCCTTCCCACGGTGTCAAATGCATTGGTTAGGTCTATGTAGTTTATGTATAGGCCCAGGTCTTATTCTATGAAATTTTCTTGCAGCTATCTTAGCGAAAAGATAATGTCCACTGTGCTTCTTCCTGCTCTGAAACCACACTGTGACTCAGGTAATATGTTGTTGCTGATGTGCACTGCAATTCTTCTGAGAATGAGCTTGGCTAGGCATTTGCCTACAACAGACAGGAGCTAGATGCCCCTGTAGTTGTTGCAGTCCCATTTGTTGCTTTTGTTCTTAAATATTGCCACTATCTGTGCATCCTTGAGGTCTTGAGGGAGTTGTTCATTTTCCCAGAAGTAACAAAATTGGTTGAGAAGTGATGTAGTGATGGCAGGTTTTCCCTGTTGAAAGACTTCAGCTGGGATGCCATCGGGACCAGGAGCTTTGCCAGGTTTTAGTTCTTTCAGTGCTTTTTCCACCTCATTAAGGGTTGGTAGGTTTCCCAATT
>JAQQAE010015227.1:0-12122 GCA_029823295.1 Pseudamia nigra
CCAGACGCTGTGGAGGAATTTAGTCCCACTCGTTTTTGCAGAATTGTTGTAATTCAGCCACATTGGAGGGTTTTGGAGCATGAAGGGTCTTTTTAAGGTCATGCCACAATATCTCAATCAGATTCAGGTCAGGACTTCATTTAGTTTTTCTTCATCCATTCAGAGCCGATCTTGCTGGTGTGTTTTGGATCATTGTCCTGCTGCAGAACTCAAGTGTGTTTCAGCTTGAGGTCACCAATAGATGGGCGGACATTCTCCTTCAATAGAATTCATATTTCCATTTGCCACAGCAAGTCTTCCAGATCCTGAGGCAGCACAACAGCCTCAGACCATCACATACCACCACCATATTTCACTGTTGGTATGATGTTTATTTTCTGAAATGCTGTTACATCAGATTTAACGGGACACACACCTTCCAAAAAGTTCAACTTTTGAGTATTTTCCTAAAAGTCTTAGGGATCATTAGAATCTTTTCTGGCAAAACTGAGAAGAGCCTTTTTTGTCAGCAGTGGTTTTCATCTTGAACTCTGTCGTGCAGGACATTTTTGGCCAGTTTCTTTCCTGCAGTTCTTTGGATGTTGTTGTGGGGTCTTTTGTCGTCGCTTCACTCTTGGTGTAATTTTGGGAAGATCCTGGGAAGGTTCACCACTGTTCTGTGTTTTCACCATTTGTGGATAATGGCTCTCACTGTGGTTAACTGGAGTAGGGCGGTCACATGGGGCCATGTAGGTTTGGATTTTTTTTCATCCCCTTAAAAATAAAAACATTCATTTAAAAAACTGCATCTTGTGTTTACTTGTGTTTATTATTTAAATTTGTTTGATGATTTTTTTAAAGGGTGACACGGTGGTGCAGTGGGCAACACTTGTGCCTCACAGCAGGAAGGTCCTGGGTTTGATCCTAGTGCTGGTCGGTCTTTGTGTGTGGAGTTTGCACGTTCTCGCTGTGTCTGCGTGGGTTCTCCGACTTTAGGTGAATCGGCCACTCTAAATTGCCTGTAGGTATGAATGAGAATCTAAATGATTGTCTATGTTTCAGCCCTGTGATGAACTGGCAACTCATCCAAGGTGTACCCTGTCTTTGCCCTACGTCAGCTGGGATAGGGTCCAGCTCCGTCCCCGACCCTTGTGAGGATTAAGGGGTAGAAAACAGATGGATTTTTTTAAAGTGGGTCTCCAGAAAATAACTTACATGTCTGAAGAGACTGGTTTTGGACCAGTGGGGAGGTCAGAAGAAGTGATCCTGCAGTAACAAGAAGCTTGATTTCTGACCATCGCTAGGTCTGCATCCATATTGATAATCGACCAAAACTCACTTATGTGGAAACGGGATAAGTGCTTTGGGAGCCCTTGGGGGTTTTGCAAAGTGTGTCCCGTTGTTTTGACCACAGACTGAAAACCAGTTATCATTTCAATAGCAGAAATATGCTTATATTGGAAAGGACAAAGAGGTCAGCAGAAGTGGAGTAAGTGCTCCCGCAGGCACCCTTCAAAAGGCCCCACAGAGATACTATATGGGAAAATTGATTTCAGCTTTTTGCCCGGTCAAATGCATGACTATGACCCAATGATGGTCTTGTCCGCTTAAATTAGGAAACCATTTGGAAGATATGGCCAATCACACTCTGAATATTGTACCACAATAGCATTATTTCACACATCAAAACATCTAGAGGTCATCCAGTGTCTCTATTTTGTGAGTGATGATCTTTTTGTTGGGGTAGCTACCAATTTACTGAAGTAGTTTGAGATAAGTGGTACAGTCTCTGCCGGGTAAAGTGTACCGGAACACTGTAAAATGTTTCTGGGGCACAGTCAGTAGCACAAATTGTATAAACACATAAAAGCTATTGTGAGTGGCTGCACACATTTTAACAAAAGTGAGTACATTCAGCAGCACTGACAGAAAGACCCCCAACCCCAAACACATGGGCATCCAACCTATTGCACAGAATATGATCCATCAAATAACCAGCTGAATTGACAAGTTTTATTCATTTGGTGCTGGATGTTATTCCCAAGTCACGGAGAAATGACTTAGATTTGATGGTAATTAAAGTCTTAGTTCGAATTTCCATGCAGTCTTTGTGTAAGTGCATCAGTGCACCTTAAGTGAGAAGGGACATTTTAATATTCAATGTGGTATATAAAGTCAATTAAACACGGCGCACATACAATTAGTCTTGCCATTCTTCGTTCTAACAGGAATGGTGCTAATGCTGTAACTGAAACAGCCATGACTTTGTTCATAGCTCACGTAGAACATTGTTCTATTTAATAACCTCTCTGATGGAGAGTCTTTCCATGCTGAGACACAACTTGTAATCAATTTTTAAAAAGTGAAATGAAACATAGAATTTCTGCAAGATACTGTATATGCATTCCAAATGATCGTGCAGATATAAATGTCGCTAGCCGCCAATCTGCACAATACTTCTGCAGTTCTCCAAGGGCGTCCACAGTTGAATTCAAAACTCAGTGCTTTTAAATTTGATCAGTTCGCCTCTAATGTATTTGGAGATTAACAAAAAACAAAGACTGATTTAGACGGTTCAATAAAAATCTAAACCGGAGCGCCGACCTCGCTCGGTGTTACCGAGAAAACGGGGAAACATCATTTGAGTGTGCGTCACAGCCATTTTATCCAAGGAAAGGCTCATTTCTAAAACACTTACAGTTCATTTAACCTGCGACATCCTCCTATTGTGCCTCAGCCAGAAGACTGTTGGGTGAACACGGAACTCTGATGAAAACCTGCATTTTTAGCCACGCGCTCTGCAAGTCCTACATGCTGCATTTGCTTTGCTCATTTAAGAAACAGGGAATCTAGTTCAGTTCAAGAGCTCATTTTTGTACTGCTTTAAGAAAAATGTGTGTGTTTTGCCTCTACTACGAGCACATGTGCTACAGTACGTGAAGCGGGACGGGGGCGTCGGTACGGAAAAGAGGGCTGTACCAACCGTCGGCGTGTTGCTTCAACGCCACGGACCTCGGGGCAGTGCTGGCTGCCAAGCTGCAGTCACCCGCAGAGCTGTGTGCTTATTTTCTCTGCCCTTTTCTTGACCATATGGAGCATAAGGGTCACAGGGACACTGTGTATCACAGATTTGTCTCTGTGTGTGAGAGTGTGAGTATACATGTGAATGTGTATATGTATTGCCGTTTTTGTGAAATGAGCCAAATCTGCTCACCAGTGTCTGTGGACTTGGCAGTAGGGTGCATTGATTCTGTCAGCATTTTCATTTCCCTGCCAGCCAAGAATACTTTTATTAGCTCTACCAATATAGATGCAGGAGACGGTTCACTCTTTTCCCATTCTGCTGTGTTGGACATAACACGATGGCTGTGTTTGTTTTCCACTTTATCCCGGGATTCCTTTATCCCATTTGTTTTAACACCAACAGCTGCCCAGCACTTTCTTTCTGTTCCATGGCACAAGTGTAAGGAAAAGCCCGGATGATAAATGGTAACGCCAAAGGTCAAAGATGCTCTATAGGAGCAAGATGATGAAGAGTCCTTTACTCAATCGCCAGCTGATCTGAGGTCAGCTTGTCAGAGCTGACATGCTGACATAGTAGCAACCTCTCATTTAATCACCATATTAATTCACCCATCACAAAGCCCTAATGACACCGCCAGTGGCTGATTAATCTCTGAATTTGATTTAGCGAGTGTCCATTCATCATAACTGACTGTTTCAGTATGCAATCAATATGCCCCTTTTAGCACTTCGGACACCTAGACCTCAAGAGGTACACTGTCCTAGTGTGAAAAGTGTTGTGATAGAATAAATGCTTACCCAGGCCATAGGGGCAAAGTATCAATCACATACTGTATCACATGTCACTGCATACATCATCTGCACATTTTTTCTCTTTTGACAGCCTTTTCAGACAAGAACCAAACAGTACAGTGTGGTCCTTCTCCACAGGCCCATCATCAAATAAACAGGAAATATAAGTATATCATTTCATAGCCTCTTTAAATTGTCCCCCCTGGCAGCAATGAAATCTCCATGGAATAAATGTAGTAAGATAGAAAATAGAGACTGCATCATCTTTACGTCAAAGTGGACCAAAATAACATTATTGTGTTGACCGTAGACTATGAGTAGACGGAGGGAGTGTGGTGTAATCAAAGCTGTTGATTTTTAGCCAAAAGAAGCTATGTTGTTGTTTTGAGCAAGAAGTAAACATAATTGGAGGGAATTGGCATGGATGGACTAATCGTAAATGCTCCCATATTGACTCAGTATAACAATAAATTTCATCAGTCTCTTGACCACGGCTACAATCAAGTTGTCAGCCTGAAAAGCTGTTTTATTCAGTAAACAGAACCTGAAGAATCCCACTCAGAAGACCACCTGCAGACATCAGAGTCCACTGGTTTTTCATAACTTGCAAGGTCTTGAAGATTTGATAGTTGGAAAAACAATGTATATTTTTGGAGCCGGTACCCAACAGCTGCCAGCGGCGTTTCACTTAAAGCTCCTTCCACAGTGGTTTTATGTAGGAGTCGAGGTCTTTGTCCCTTGGTGTCGTAAGACACTAAAGCCGGCCGCACACAGAAGAGCGCGACTCAGATGAGTTGAGTCGGGATGCGTCGTGATTGAAGGAACCTCGCACACAGCTGCAGACTGACAGCGCGCCTGGGAACTGGCGCCATCTTTTGACAGTAAACATTGATTGCGTTGTGACCGGTTGTGACACATATGTCCAGCAATGATAAAAGTCGCCTGGTCGAGTCGTGACCGCCGCACATCGCCGAGACTTCAACATGTTGAATCGGCACGATTTCTGTCGGGACGTCGTCAAGACTGAAAAATCTGGGTCAGTGCATAAAGGAACTCTTCTGCAGATCAAAGAAGCAAACTCTGGTCTGGCTAAAATATAGGACTCGGTCTGCTTCAGATGAACCAAATGTGGGAATCGGACTACAGCAGGGGCATCCAATCATCGCCACAAAGGCCCGAGACACTGCAGGTTTTCTTTCCGGCCGCTCATTAGAGCAGGTGTTTTCACTGAAGCACAATCAGTGGGAATGAATTCAGTGAAATCACCTGATGAAGAGACTGGTTGGAAAGAAAAACTGCAGTGTCTCGGGCCTTTATGGCAACGATTGGACGCCCCTGGACTACAGTGTAGCGCGTTGCAGGTAAACGCAACCAAAAAGATGCACGGTAGCAGGGAGAGATGGCTTTCTGTCAGATGTGGGGTGAGGACGAGGTAAACGCTCGCAATACCGATCCAAATATAGTCAGATCAAAATATATCACAACTGCTAGTAAGCACTCACAAGAACAATGAAGTTATCAAACTAATTTGTGGGAGAATGGAGGTAGAGCAGTGCCGCAGTGAAAAAAACTCCACCAACATTATATAAAAATATGTGGCAGTTTAGGAGAAGAAAAGAGCAAGTTTCCTTGGTCTGAAGAACTCGATGCCATTCTTGGCACACGACTGACGAGCAGAGGAAGACGTTATTCAAAAGGTTTGGTTCGTTTGACAAAGTGAAAGCAAACTTGAACCAGGAACAATTATTATTATTGCGATAACGGCCTAAAACATCACTATAAACAGGCTTAATGCTACAAGCAGCAAGTGCTAGCACACCACAGACACAGCGTAGACTTCATAAGCACGAGCAGATCTTTCATATTGAAACTTTTAAAAAAAAATCGGGCATGCACTTGCCAATACAGTCATTTATTACATCCCACATGGAGCAAGTACATCAAAGAAACACACAGCCTTCTAGCTCACGGCTGCCAATTTACTCGGGTATAGTTGTTTATATTCCTGCATCTTGGAATAATCCACATTGCTAGTGCACCTCGTCGGTATCCCTGGATGCTGGCGCTTGGACACACTCTCACCCATACGTGCACACGCCATCAAGCCGCAGGGCGAAGGCAGCTCTGCTCACTCGAGGGGAAAGGGAACAGCTGTGCCTGTGACAGCTGGAGCAGTCATGACATCTCTTCACCAAATATCAGGGATGGCTTAGGACGCAATGGCGTATCAGCCGAGAGGGGTCCATTTACAACCTGGACGAGACGCCGAAGCTTTAGCCTGCGACCAGACTGGAGCGACAGAGCTCAGTTTTCTCCTCCTCGCATTTCCAGTGATAATGTGAGAAGTAATGAGTTTCTCCTTGGTCTGCGGCCCATATAATAGTCCCCCATTTGGTTCAAAACAAGCCCAATGGAGCAAATTAGATAATGTTGTGCCCGTGAAAAATGAGCTGAATACTAATGTTTATTTTTGGAGGTCCAGTTTCAGTGAGTCCTCATCAGATTCTCCCCACAGTCTTATTGCATTGCTTACATTTTGTAAACTTATCTAAATAAAGTAAATATGGTAGTAATTCACTCCAGAGAAAAGCATCTGCCTGATTTGCTCAGTGTAACACCTTAGAATAACATCAGTGGCATGTCAATCATGTCAACCTGCCTTGGCCTCAAGCTACATTAAGAATCCAAAATGTTATCAGACATAAACCCTTTTTCTCATCATCCCAGAGTTTCAGCTTTGCTGGAAATACTAAAAAAGCTGGATGTTTAAAATATGTTCGAAGCAGTCATAATTGTGGAGGCAGCATTAAAAAACGAAATCAGTGTACTATGCAAATGAGCATAATCACCTTCAGCCCCTTTAGCACCAGACCGATTTTAATTACACCTTAATTTCATGTATAAATACCCCCAATTCAAACGAGCTGCTGCAGCAAGCCCCGGCAGAATAGACTGAGGGGGAGGACTGTATAGGTACAGATAATTACTACTCACTGTTATGGACTCCTGATTATATGAGGTAGTGGCCAACAAACTGTCTCCAAATGCAGCAGAATGAACTTTATCGGGGTGATAGATTAAAGTATATCACAGCTTGGACAGAGGTGTCTGTTGAACTTAGGTATGAAGTAGAAATTCTGCTTTTTGAGACATGGACAAGACAAACCAATGTACTGTATTTAATCTCAAACACTGTTTGAATTTAATATAAATGAAGCAACAGTTGTAAACACTTCAGTGGGCAGCAATTTATATACAGTAATACTGCTTACCACTGGAAGCCCTACGGAGTGTAGTGTGTTACCATTTTAACAGCAGTCGTAGCTTTATATCTCACCAATTACTCATAATTTACTTTCTGCAACATCATAGACTATAGCGATATTATTTGACTGATGAATTTTTGAATCAATCACCAACTATTTTCTTGGATTAATCAGTTTCGGTATGTTTAGGAAAAAAAGGGGGCGTATTTATGTCATTTGACACAAACCAAATGTGTGAATTGTTTTTTAGAACATGGTGAATCAGCTGTTTACGGGCAGGTTGGAGGGCAAAATAGGTGATTTACAGCCGTAATTACAGATCACTGTTGCACAGTCGCAGTCATGTGGTGGATCAATATGGAAGCTTGGAAAAGTGGCTCAGTTTTCCACAGTGGCATGAAATAACACTAGGTCATTTACAGTTAGTGTGTTGTCTTCTGATTTGGACAGAGACGACACAGCTGCTGAGGGGATGCATGCATTTTCAAATTCTGGCTTTTTTTACCCTGATTTCGCCTCCTGAGTCTTTGAAATGTATGGTATTTTGGGTTCCTTTTTCCTCAATAGCCTGCAAATATTTGGGTTGTGCATAAAACAATCCACTTGAAGATATCCAACATCAGTTATCAAACCATTTTGTAGCTAACAATTTGATTAAAATCAAATAGTCAATATCAAAAATAGTCATTAATTGAAGATCTGTGGTGATAATTCATATGTTCTGACATTAGATTCAATGTTTTCGGTACCACTTCCCAATAAGACTATCCTTATAAAGGGATTATAAATAGCTTATAAGCAGGTTATTAACTAGATTATAAATTTTAACTCATCAATTAGATACGCCTTATAATACATGCACTATCAGTCAAACATTTACTACCAGATATTTTAATATATTGTATTTTTGGGACTGTAGGGCGCACTTAAAACCCTTTAATTTTGTCAAAAATCGACAGTGCGCTTTATAATCCGGTGCGCCTTATGTAAGGATTCATTCTGGTTGTGCTTCCTGACCTCGAACCGACGTTATGTGGTACACGGCGCTAAAAAGTCTGTCAAAATGTTTTAGTACAACTTTGGTAAGCTACGAAGCCGCACCGCTTGGAGGAGCATTACGGTAATCAGGAACCTCGTGCTGCGTGTGGAGAGACATGCTTACGAAGCGGATTTCAGTCACTCAGTAGAACGTGGGAAAAAGTGAAGCAAACTAATTTGGACCTTGCCATCATTCCGGGTGGATTAACCAAAGAACTCCAACTGCTAGATATCGGTGTCAACTGGTCGTTCAAAGTTAAATTCCGAGCTGCGTGGGAGCGTTGGACGACGGAAGGCGAACACACATTCACCAACACCGGGCGACGTATCGGTCCTAAGTGTCGTCCGAGCTTTCACGAAGGCTGGAATCACCACGGACCTGCCACGTAACAGCAACGACACTGACCCGGGCTTGATGCTGAAATCACCCAACTGTTAAACTCAGACACTGAACATGAAGAATTTGATGGATTTGTGGGAGACGAATGAACTGAAAAAGTGACTCTATTGTTTTGTATTTTATGTGTTACAACTGAACAATGTTGAGCTTTATTGTGAATGAGCTGAATAGAGTTTGACTTTTGCGTCGCTTAATGCGCCTTATAATCCGATGCGCCTTATGGGCCGAAAAATGTGGTATATGTCAAACTGGCCATTTTTTCATCCAAAGAAGAAACAACAATACTTATATAAGTACGTATAAGATGTATTAATTATATCAATTTAGTAATGATAGTCAAAATAAACCTAAAATACCCTCCTTTTGCTTTAATCACTGCTCAACAAATCCTGGGCGTCCGAAGCAATAATGAGTCAAATAATGTGCTCCGTTAAATTTGTTGACATATACATTAAAAAATGTGGGGTGTCCCCAAACTTTTCACCGGTAGTGCATGCGACACACTGATGGAGGCTCACTATTTGGCAAGATGCCGCAATATTTGTAATGAAAGTAAAATATTTTTCTAGAACTCTATGCCGAGCTGAAGTGCTAAAAATGTACTCACTAATATGTGATGATGAAAATGTGGCTGATGAGAAAACAGAGTAATCTGAATAAACTGGTAACAGAGGTTTGAGAGAACAGGTAAATGAAAGCTCACTATTTGGCAAGAACCAGGCCACTAGTTCTGGTTTTATCCCGTGTATTATGAGAGCTTATTTTTGATTTATAAACCGTTAACAACCTCATAAGTAAGTCTTATTGCATTGTAAAGCTGTACTGTATTTTTTTTTTTGAAAAGGAAAAGCTGTCAAGTGAATCCCATATCGATGTATTCTTTCTTTTACAATCCAATATAATACCACAATACTACAATTTACAGCTGTTTCAGACATATGGATCATTTTATGGAACCAAGTAAGTATTATAGTAATTCAAGCCTCCATTGATTACAAGAAGGACTTGTTGTGTGTCTGTGTATTTGGCACAGGACAATAAACCACATATTCTTCGACATACAGTGACATACATGTCTGGTCCTCATACTCGTGCTACGTTTGTGGTACAGTGGAGTTTCCATTACTGATGCTCTAACAGTGTGCAGAATTTTGTCGAGACTAAAGGTTTCCATCGATTTTTCATGACTGAGATTATTTCAAAACCAAAGACTCGTGGTCATGTTTGTGGCTACGTTTGTGTTTCCGATTAAGGCCAATGAAACCGGTAACATTGGCAGATTTTACAGATGATGCCACAGTTTTCCTTTTGATGTAATGTTTTGACATGACCACAAAGGTGGATGTGCAGTTAATTTCAGACCCTAATGATATAGTGCAGAAAAGTATGTGTGAAATGAGCTCAAAGTATGAACAGCAAAGCCGCGGTCCATCTTGAGTACCCATTAAAGTTGAATGACTGAATCTGCTCTATAAATAGATGCTTTTTTCTCCTGCAGGGACTGAAGATTGAGCATTGTTGAAAACACCGGAGGAGCATATGCTTAGGCACAGCTTGTTGCGGCCTCAGATGTGCCTTAACAGTTGATTTCCTCAAGTTGCATTTCCTTTTTCACCATGTTATTGTGCTAATTATTTTTCAGCACGTTCCACTCGGGTGCCTCGCGGCCCGGACTGCACAAAATCAACCTGTTTTTTTTTTTTCTTTCCCCCTTTACCCCCGAAGTACCCAACACTAGGACCACTGAATGTCACCCCAGCTGTGTGACACATTGGTTCCTCGACGTTATTAAATGTTTTGAAAGGCTTGTGAAAGCTGATGGAGCATTTTCTTGCACTTGGCTTTTGCAGCTAAATAAGATTTTGTGCAGAGCAAATTTCCAGTAGAATTGCTCCCAATGTTGATATTCAGGTAAATCCTTACACATACACCTTCTATTTCTAAAAAAAAAAGAGAAAAAAACAAATCAATGTTTTTATTGCCAGTTTAGACTGATTTGTATTCTACTCTATGAGTCTCCAACTGTGCTGGCAGCTCAGAAAATATCAACTTAGCACCTCCATTATTCACAAAGTGCACAGTGATGCCACTCGTAATTGCTGTAAACAGCACACACTGACACGGAGGCGATGCAGTCATAAAGAAGTCAGGCATTGTGTTGCCTGTCACGCTGAATTCTCTGCCTATACATTTTTCACATTCTCCTCAAACATGTTCCCCCGAGCCTTTAGTTTTCATGGCATGATGTGAAATTGGTGTGTACTCCGCGTGCACACCTGTGTACCAATGTCGCAGTTGGAGTTTGAACTCGGATTCATTTTCTGCCGGGAGTGACGTCTGTGCTTTGACCTGCCTGTTCAATCTCCTGGCTTCAGCTTCCCAGATATGATCTCGTCTGAAATACCAGCACAGAAATGAGTAAATCTGTCACCGCTCGTGACATTTCTAATCATTTTTACTCTTATATGAAAGATAGCAAAAAAAGGTGCGTGAGCTTTTTTTTTATCCTCCTACAAATAAAAAAGAAGACTTTATTGTCATTCAACATGTTAAAACACGAACAAATTAAATGCGTTACCCAGGTCCAGCACTGAAATAAAAAACAAGAAAGTTAAAAGAAAGTGCATGCCTAAAAGTTGAAGCAGTGTGAAGTGCAGGAGACACACTTGAGTCAAGGACTTCGTATCCTCACAGACGTTGGGAAGAAGCTACACTTGAGCCTTGTTCTACCTCGAAGGCTGTGCAGCCTTCTGCTTGGGGGGGCGGGGGGGGGGCTGAACAGATTGTGTGGGTTCATGGTACTGGATGCTCTGCTTCTGCACCTGCTGACATAAATGTCCTCCATGGAAGGGAGGATGCTGTTGATTGTGTTCACGCACCCTCTTGTCAGTTGCAGAACATTTACTGGAGGATATTAGGATGCTCTCCACCACACATTGGTACAAGGAAGTCGGGGCAGGAGGACTAGGGTCAGGTCTCCTCTGTCTGTGCTCAAAAAGTACAGGAGTTGGTGAGCTGGCTGTGTTGGTGGTCCACGTTTGAGATGTTCACCATCTCTACAGCCGCTCCTCCAATGAAGAGGGAGGGATGGGTGTTGTTTCCCCTCCTGACGTTCAGTACCATCTCTGTAGTGTTACCCACAGGGATGTATCCGCTGCACTAGTCCACAAGTTCATAAAATAAATAGATTTATTGTTGTTGGAGATTGGTCCAACAATAGCTGTGTCATCCACAAATGTCATGATATGATGTATGATTACTCGGGTACCTTGCGGACCAATAATATGTGAGGAGCATGTACAGCAGGAAACTCAGGACACGTCCATGTGGGTAGTCGGTGTTGAGTATGTTGGTGGAGGATGAGACGCCATTGATCTTAACAAACTGCAGCCTGTCTGACCCAGGTCTTTAGGTTGCTCGGTCTCCTGATGTCCTGGCTGTGTGTTTGCTGGTTCTGGACCAGTCCAGGGTCTGTGGACGTCACCCAGTAGCTGCGTTGTTTGTTCTTCTACTCTACTCTTTTCTTTTGTCTCTCCTCTGTCCACTAACTGGTCCAGGCAGATGGCCGCCTACCCTGAGCCGCTGGTTCTGCTGGAGGTTTTTCTCTTCTGTTAAAAGAAGTT
>JAQQAE010015228.1:0-12122 GCA_029823295.1 Pseudamia nigra
CATGGGACCTAAGAAAAATGGCATCTCCATCTCATCCTCCTCTGGTAAGTGTCTTTATAAATCAATAAATGTGCACGGACGGGTGTGTAATACGTACTTTATGTGGGATTTTCCCTGGGTCCAGAACGGATTAATTGGTTTTACATGTATTCCTATGGAAAAACTCGGTCCGGCTAATGAATGATTTGCCCAAAGAACGTGACGCCGGAACAGATTAAATTTGTTAGCTGGGGCACCACTGCACCTGCACAAGTTCTTTTGTCATACAGGCGTTTAATCCACACAGTGTTTCGGGAGCCTGAACATGCAGTATTTGTAAACAGACTTTCAGAGTGAACAAATCAACAAAATGCCCCTTGTGCATTTCTGTGTTTACAGCCCATGCACATATTTTCTGAAATGATGGCACTATAGCCCCACATGTTCCTTAACCTGTACAGTATGTGCTAACCCTGAAAACAACAGCAACAACAGTGGATCATAGTGTCACGTTCATGCTGCAGAAGCCACTGAGCTTGTCATGGCTTCTGCAGCAAAATCATCTGCTCCTCTGCTTACCACCATGAACAACAAGTGGACATGGAGAACAGCATTTGTTTACATCCAATTAGTTTTATGGTCATGCTTTCCCTGTTTTGGTGTATTCTGTAATGGCAGCATTTCAGTGCCACTTACAGGCCTGGCATATACTGTACACTACAGTGTTTTCAGTGGTTTTGTGTGGATGCGCACATTTTGTGAGATGATGCTGTGTTTAGGGAAACCTTTTTTAAAATGAAAATGGATCAGTTTCATCTCTGCGTAGACGAGGCCTATATCGACTGAACTGTAATAATCTGAGACGAATAACACTGTTTGAGCTGCTATGGTTTTTGGTTTTCACCTATTTTTGGCTTAAATCCTTCTGGCATAGCCAAACCCTTCTAACAGCTGCTGGCTTTGATTGTTCTATTTATTCTTTTGCGTGATTTCTTTTTGAAGACATTGTGGTGTATTTTCCTTTTAGATTCTTTTGTAGTCGCACCATACATGTGTTCCTGTACACATTTGCAAGAAATACTGCCACAGAGAATGATTCAACAGTTTATCCTTTTTTTTCTTTCCTCCATCTGAGTTGTGGGAGGAGAAGCAACTAGTTCTATTGACAGGGTTTCACCTGAGAGGCTCTCCACGGCTTCCTGACTCTCCACCAAACCTCTGCAGACCTGCAGCTCAGTGGCAGGAGAAAGCACAGCCCTTGAAATATGTATGATGTAGAGAGGAAAGGAGGCAAAACAGTGGGAGGAGGAGAAGGAGGAGGAGGAGGAGGGAGAGGTGATGGGGCTGGATGACATGGCACTGACTGCACACAGAAAGGTAATGTGCTGCTTTTTAATCAGGTTATGTGTTCATTCAAAAAGGAACTGAAATTAAAGGAGTTTGAAGAAGCCAGTTTTGACTTTATGACACATATATATCAAGATTGCTCATAGTAACATGTCTTCTGAAAATAATCATCATGACACTGACATACTGTATGTGTGGATATGCATGACTCCTCCTGTGTTCTATCTTCCAACACATACTGTAAATTACCAACAGAGGTGAGTAGCACTCAAATACACTTATTCATTACATGTACTTGAGTAGTTTGTGAGAAAAAATGATCTAGTGTGAGTAGATATTCCAGGGAATACTTTTTACTAATACTCAGATAAATTTGGCATAAAAAAACTGTAGTTGCACTCGGTTACATTGGGCTACATGTCAATGATGAAGCTGAAACCAACCAAGTAGACAACAAAATGAGCAAAAATGAATAAAATAACCAACAACATTGAACAAGCAACAAAATGATCAAAAAATAATCAAGTAAGCAAAACTAAACAAGATAACCAAATGTGTCCAAAAATGTCCAATAATAATTAAAATCAACAAAAATGAACAAGAGATACAAGCTTGCAGTAAGAAAATCTTTGGCAGTGTGTAACACAATGTATTTTCTTTATTTTATATTTGTCAGAATCTGGATCTGACACTGTATTAATATCAGAACCAGATTAATGTGACCTTTACATTGCTATTACCTGTTAATAAATAACCTCTAAGAACATAATACACAAGGCTGTAATCAATTCAGCACTATAAAGTCTCACTGCCTGAGTAGTTTTATGGCATAGTCTTTTTTTCAAATAAAGTACTTCAACTTGAGTCATAATTACAAAGTAATGATACTTTTACTTGAGTACTGTGTCTGTCCACCATGGTCCACCATCTGAAAAAACAATGTATTAAAAGTCATTTCTTTTTTTGGCACCCATACAAATGCTGCCACTGTTTGTTGAATCTTTGCATACCCAGTATATTGTTTTAATTAAATCTATGTGCATCATCCACGAGTCATCTTTCAGCCATGAACATATGAGTACAGTGGCACCTCGCTGTACGAAATTAATCTGCTCTGGCGTGATGCTCGTACAGCGATAATTACTTACAGCGGGACGGGTTTTCCCCATAGGAATACATGTAAATTAAAATTAATTTGTTTCGGGACCCACAAAAACTCCCATACTGTGCATTATACACGCACATTTATTCATTCATGTCTTCTTACCTTGGCTTCTGACTGGGCAGTGGTGAATCTCCTCCTGCAGCGTGTGTCAGTCTGCTGTGTGTTTTTTACTGCTGCTTGTCCTCCGTGCTGCATGTGTCAGCGGACACAGGGTCTCAGTGTGCATGTGTCAGCGTGTCTCGCCAGCACCCAGAGGCTGCCAGCTGTGTTGGTAGCATGTAGCCAGAGGCTACACCAGCCGTGTAGCCAGATGTCAGCATCTGGCTACACGTGTAGCCTCCGTGGAGCCGTGAAACCCCTGTGTAGCCTCCGTGTAGCCATCCGGTAAGCTGTGTTTACTGATGTTGACTGACTATTGTTGTTAGCACATTGCTTCCTCAGTAGCTTCTGGTATTTGCACATGCTGTGGACCATAGTTTGGGTACATGTGCCTGTAATTGAGCTGATTTTGTGTCCTTGCTGCAGCGTTGTGTGATGCACGCATCTCGTGGGGTGCACGCGTTTTGTAGGCTTTTGTTTACCGATGTCTGAGGCTACTGTATTGTTGTTAGCACATTGCTAAATTGGTAGCTGCTGATATTGGCTAGCTAGCTACTAGTTTGGGTATCACTTCCCGGGGACATCAGTCATTTCCGGGTGGGTCAGAGTTTACTTCTGGGTCTATCTCTTTCACAATGCAATGTATTATGCGGGTGCTGGGACGCATTTTTGGCCAAAATTTTTTTTTGTACCTCACATATTTCATAGGGGGAAGCATTCGTACAGCGAGGTACCACTGTATTTGCACCACTGCATGTTTGTCTAATGTAAAAATCATAGATTAGCACAGGAAGGGTGGAATTAATATTATACTGCATGTGTGCATGTAAACACACATCTTTTCTGTTCGAGCAGTAAGGTGATGCTCTTTACAGCAACACTGGAAAAGAGCAGCAGACAGAGTCAGAGAGCAGTTGGATGGTTCTACCACTATGTGGCAGGTCTTTCTTAGCTGATGGACAGACGTGCCAACAGTTCAAGGGCAGAAGAGACTTACTTTGAAAAGCAGGAGGAGCTCCAGTCAGCTACAACATTTGTCAAAATGCTTACAGTAAAAAAAACACTGACAAAACTCTCTTGTGCTCTTGTCTGTCTCTGAAACTAGATGTCCTTGTCTTAACCTTCACAGAACTACCTGGTTTAGTTTGACAAGTGAGTCAAGGGATAAAAAGGCATAGACACTGGCACGCACACACACGCACCTACACACTTTTTGTCAGGATTCCCCAAAGGCCTGCTGTCTGTTGAGGGGCAGATGAAGGTATTGTAAAAGTAAAAACCAAGTGTGTGTCCATGCACGTAGATATATATATGTGTGTGGATGTGTTACCCTTTTCCCTGTGAGAGAGTCATTACGTGGTTTTCCACATTGGGAATTGACATTTTCTTCTTTTACTTGCCATTTCAGAGACCCGAGCCATGACTTCCTTGTCACACACCTGCTTCTGACTGCAAAAGGCTGCACAAAGTTTTCACACACGCACATACGCTATCCCTGTAACTTTTAGTAGGTCAACCCCTTAAGGGTGGCCCAAACTTACACTCAGGTAAGAACACAATGCATATTTCTAGATGCAGCCTAATTAGGCAAAGAACAAAAAGATCACATTCTCGTATACCTAGGGTTTCTAATTAAAGGAAATACCTCATTTTCCTCTCATACCTATTCATGACTAAAATAGACACTGAAGGGGGGAAAAAAAGCTTAAAGTACAAAGTAGAGTTGTACTCTGCCTCTGGTGATTTGTATCTGCCCCAGGGCTTGGGCCCCGTTACTCTTTAGGAGTTTCACAGATGTTTTTTTCTTTTTTTTTGTGCACAAAATCATCTCTATCTTTCTGTCTGTTCATTTTAATGTGTAAGTGGATTTGTGCTAGAAACAAGGAGAAGTAAGTACAAACCCTAGTCCTATGCTTTCTCAGAAATGGACGTATTTTTGATTCAGTTGACATTTTTCCTCACACCTGTCAGCTCTGGAGAACCATGGAGTGAGCCCTGCCTGCGGGGAAGATCACAAAGACTAGCAAGTGATGGAGCTGAAGGGCTGCCTAGGTTGGGGGTGGGTGCAACAGAGGAAACGTTTTGTTAGTTTCTGTAGTGAAGCATGTTAGCATGCTCACTGCTTGCACCAAATGTGCCAAGTGAATGACAAGTAGCAGCACCTGTGTGATAGGAATCCCATGAGATTATCTGGGCAAAGTGCTGAAGATGATGTATGGGACGAGGTAGATTTTAGAATAAATTTTGCTCAAAGGGTGAAATCATAAATGTGTCCCCCCCCCCCCCCTGATTAATTGGACTCTAACTTTGAAAGAACATTTGATGAATTCAAAACACCAAAAAAATCACAAATCCTTTTCTAACAATCAGACACAATTCCAAGGAAAATGGTCATTTATTATGTATATTGCTTCCAGTGATAAAAGTACCATACTAATTTTTATTATATTTTGTTTGCAAGTAAGCATGTTCCCTTACATTTGTGTATCCATTTCTGCTTCTTACTTGGGTCTGCGTCATGGGGGCACCCACCTGAACAAAGAAGCCCAGACGTCCCTCTCCCCTGCTACTGTCTTCAGCTCTGCAAGGAAGAACCTAAGGTCTTCCCAGGCCAGATGAGAAATAGAGTCCCTCTAGTGTTTTCAGGGTCTGCCCCAGGGTGTCTTCCTGGTTAGAGATGCCTAGGATGCCTCACCATGGAGGCATCCTCGAGGCACCCTGGAAGCATCTGGACCACATGTGCAAAGCACCACAACTGTCTGTGACTCTACTCTCACCCAGATGACTGTGCTTCTCATTCTATCGCTAAGGTAGAGCTCAGCAGCCCTGTAGATGAAATGCATTTCAACCACAAGCATCTGCAATTTTATTATTTCAGTCACTAGACCAAAGATGATGGAGATTGATCAGTCCATCAAGAGCTCGTCTTTTGGCTCAGCTCCCTCCTCACAAGACTGTTGATCTGGCAGTCCATCCTCCTTTCACTTGTGAACAAGACCGCAAGATACTTTTTCTTCCATCTGGGTGATATTATCTGCAGGCTGGGATTGGCTGCTGTGCCCTAAACTAACTGTTGCAAAACTTATTATTATTATTATTATTATTACGAGTACGTAATAATAATAATTACGTACTCGTACGCAGATAGCTTGATGTCCATTCGCTTGCACAAGAAATAAAATGTAGCACTCCTATCTGTTTGCCATGGTTAAGCACCTCCCAACATTCACAAAAGGTACTTGATGGAAATGAACACACGCACATTTTGTTGTATCGATTTTCTGAGAATTTGTTTAAAAATGCTATACTTTTGGATGGAAACCCAGCTATAGGCTTTTGAGCTGCATGTCTCATGGACTCTGCCTCGTGATTGGACATGGTACATTTTTCTAACACCAAACTGATTACAATATGGGCACAAATCAGTGATGAAAATGACTTGAAAATGGCCAAAATCATCATTGAAATGTGTATTTTGAGTTTTTTTGTTTGGCTGCAGTGTCACTGAATTAATAGGAAGGTGCAGGATTTATGACCCATACTACAATCAACCACTAAGACGATACTGAGATGTTTTTGCTTTACTTGGAGGCAGTGACAGCTCCCTACACGTTGAAATACTTCCTACAGAGTAATGCACAGAACATGCATTTAGTTTTACAGACTGTAAATGCACAGGTTACAAGTTTTTCTTCCAGAATCACTTAGTGATAAGCATTCAGGAAAAATGTAATCTGCTGGAAATATACGCTTTACTGCCTCATTCTGTTACTTATGTTTACTTTAATCAAAAGAAATAATTCTCTACTACTGTATATCATTCTCAAAATCCCCTTCTAGAAAATGAAAGGACTGTTCCCCAGCTAATTGGACGTATTTAAAAAGGGTAAAATATAAGGTGTAGCAACAAAAATAAATAAATAAAATCCTGTGGTGTAGCCATCAACATGACAATGTATCCATTTTAATTTGGTTATAGCTCCAGCTTGAAAAAAATCAATATACTTTGGTGCAAGAAAATAAATAATGGTATAAAATAATGAAAGCTTGTGAAAAGCATCATTCCAGTAATTATGAATAGTAATATATTCATCCGGTGTACTTTGAACTTTCCATGTACCATAAGTTACAATGGTATAGGCAGTGCATTATTTTTAACTGTCTGCTGAAACTACAGGTATGTCCTTTGTGCAATTTGTCACTGATGTGTGAAAAGAAATGGCCATTTTTCTTCTTTTTAAAGGTCAACTTTACAGCAATTCTTACAAGAGAAAGAAGGAAATCTGAACACATTAGGGAATGATGGAACACTGTGATTGATTTTTGTGGAGCACTTGCTGTGGAATGATGGAGGGGGAGATATTGACTCACCTGGGCAGCTCAAACACCAGAGAGTGCACGACGGCCGGGTTGATGTCAGGCTAACTGCTCTCTGAATGTTATTCAGCATTAAGCCACCCCATGCTTGAAATAACTTTAGTTTCATCTGTATGAGCTGATGAAGCTTGAGGCCATTTTAAAGTCTGTACCAATAAATATCCCATAAATTATCCCCATTGTGTCAAACAGATTTAAAGGCAATGTGTACCGTAATACAGTAAAGGAATCACCACTTTTTTCTCCTGAACTGACAGTGTACCCCATGTGAGTCGTTGACAAACCAGTAAGGTTGCATTGATTCCAGCCATCTCTTATGAAGCAATCAAGGACTTCAGTCATGCTTGGGCTTGTTAAAGAATGCTTTGATTTCTGGGAAAGAGCTGGCCCAACCTCAATTCCACCTTTATCTTGGCTGAGATATCAAGCAATCCCATTTTAATTATTCAAAGGACTCAGACGGGACCTTTATCTTTTGCCTCAAACAAAACAAAAAATGAGTTTCTTTTGTGAGGTAATACCACAAAAACACAGGTCTTTGAGGGCTGACCATCTCTTGAATTGGCAAACAGCGATTCTGTAAGCTTTCTGTGGCTCTGTTGTTAAATTTTAGCTGCGGGTATGACAGTGAATCATTGATGGGTGAATGGGATAGTTGATTCTTCTCCAGCTCGGCTTGAGGAATACCAAGAGCCCGGCAATGAATTTTGAAATGCGGAGCTGGAGGAGAGTGAGAGGGCTTTACTCTCACACAGCCAGGGATCAGAGGACTGTATGAATCAGTAATGCTCCATGCACACACAAACACACACACATATCATGCAGACGTCTTGCCGCTACATCTTTCTCAATTTGACTGAATCTGCCACGTCCCAATCCAGTTTGATGTTGGGAAAAAAAACATCATATCAGCAATCTAAGACATCAAGCTCTTGGCATACTTGACGCAAGAAGAAAGTTTGCCTCATGTGTTTACACTAAGATTAAAAAAAGCAAAGCGATGTGTGTTTTCCTCATCTGTGGGAGAGGGGAAGGACAACAAAGCATTCAACAGAGGCAGTTAAAGCAGAGGAGGACACAAAAGCAGAAACAGAGATGTAAGCAGAAGTGTAATCGATAACAAACAGGTTCCCTTTCTGGATGCAGAAAGGAGGAGGAACATGAAGCTCAGAGGAACAATAGGTGGAACTTTAGTGGGAGACTCGTAGGAGGTCGTCACTTAAAAGTCGACGCGACAGCTCATTTATAGTAAGAACACGAGGGCGTGCTCTTGGGAACTGCTTGCCTACGCAAGAAGTATACACAGGAATTCTGTGCTTCAAAAGCATTTTGCATAGAAGTTCCCTGTCTCTGGGGAATAAATTAATTTACAAGCTTGTTCAATACTCACACACTTTTCTTTTTGTTGTGACATTATATGGCTGCACAATCTATTGTTTCCTACTCAAACTGCAACTTTCATCTTATTTACTCTAACACTGCAGCATTGTTCATTACATGAAGAGGATTGATGCTCTGGAACATAGTGCACATTGCAACGGAACAGCAGAAAGTATTTCTTCCTCAGCTTATGAAGAAATATTTGTGTAATCTATTTACTCTGAACTGAAGTGAAGTGGGGTTTGTGCAGAGGACAATGGGAAGTTGATTTTAGTCACGCTGGCAGAGACGTGCCAAGCACTGCAGTGTCAGTCTGGGCACTTTGCTCACACTGAAATTGGCCATGTCAATAGATATTAGTTGGAAATGCATCCCAGTGGTGCATTCATTGCCTGCCACAATGACAAATAAAAAAGAAGAAAAAAAAAACACAGCTTTCTTAATAATTTAGCATAGTTTTTTTTCATGATCTTGTACTGGTGGCGAGTCTGTGTACTGTGTGAACAAGGTGAGTGGTTTTCTTTGGGTGACTGGACTGGTTATTTGGATTGAAGACATTTCCCTATCCAGGAAGCTTCTTCAGTTCAGTTCCTGGATAGGCAGCAAAACGTTGTCAATCCAAATGACCAGTCCCATCGCTGGAAGAAATCCACACACCTTGGATACTTAGACCTGGATGACTGAGACCCTTCACAGACAGTACTGTGTGAAGACTTGAGCACATCCCAAAGGTTCTTAGTGGAGTTAAATTCTGGATTGTTGAGGCCAATCAGTGTGAAATAATAATGCGTCATAATCCCCTAACCATGTGACTCCTGGCATTATCATTTTGGAATATGTCTGTGCCATCAGGAAGAAAAATTAATCAAATGATGAATAAAATAAAAAGTGAGAAGCTCTATGCAGTCTCACTTGGGGTCAAGTGGGTTGCTGCAGTGGAAAGATTAAATCCCAGGTTGGACCTGGGTTGATTTTGTGCATGAAAGGGTTAACCTTGGTTGGCTGACCCCACTTGGTGACCCAGGTCAAGAGGCAGGTCAGACCAGGGTCAGAGCATGTTGGTTTTAACAGCAGCAACTCGGGTTGGTAACAGCTGGGAAGAGGTGAGGTTGGACTTGCGGGACAAATGTGTTGCATGGGTAAGGAATGAAGGTGCACTATAGAGAAATAACTGTAACTTGTAAACAAAAAGGTGCAGCCAACAAGTCTCTTCAAATACATCGGTGGTGAACATTGACCAAAAAGTATGGATATCTTCCAAGATTACACAGTAATCTTGGAAGATATCTTGGAAGACATACGCAGAGAGGAGAAAATAACCAGGTTGCTGACTGGGACAGTGAGGGACAACATCATGTATGCCAACATAACACATCTGATGATCCAGAGAGACACCGGTCCCATAAACAGTATGTTACACACAACATATGCTGAAGTAATGCTCACCAATCCTTTGCAGCTCCGCCAGACAGATCAAAAAATGTGTATGACATCACGTGTCGTTTTCTGACCCCTGAGCATAACATTTTGTCCACCTGCCCATTTTTGCATTAGTATGTATGTCTCCTGGATCTGGTCTGAATTGCCATGACCCGTGATGAACTGGGGTTGACTGGTTTGGCATGAACTGACAAAAGAAGGGTTGAACCTGGGTCAGCTAACCCTGGTTGTTGGTCATAAAGTGGTATTACTCATTTTCTTGGTTAAACCCAGGTGGTGATTTTGTTTATGGCACTGCATGTTTCCATGTATATCTGGTTTTGTTTTCTTTCACCACACATTTTTAGTCTTTTAGTAATTATATGGTTTTTAATTTTTACATGATCTTGATAGTGTCTGTTTTTGTTGTATACTGTATATTAAACACTTTATAATGGTTGAGTGGGCATCCTTCCTTCAAATAAAAGTTAAATAAGTTTATGACCATAGATAATTTTTATTTGAAGGAAAGATAATGAGACTACTTTGTTTGACACTGGAATGTCTCAAATCCTCTAAAAGTCCCCATGATATGTCTAGTAAAATGCTTTTTTAAGGTTATGCAAGTCTTTTCTGGTTACCTGTGATAGCCTCTATGTCCTCTGCAAGGGGCTTAAAAATCTAAGAAGGCATTTCAGTACATGCAAAAAATTGTTCCTTGGAAATTCTAAACACTAAAATACCATTAAGAATACCAACAAAACAACATTTTTGGTCTGGGCAATATACAGACCAGTAGGTGACACGTGATACAAGGCAAATAAAACACTTAAACACTGACTTCAGACTTTGAATATGTGGCTCATTAGCCCCTCTTGTGTGGCTCCTGTGGCTTTGTCCAGCAATGGAAATGACATATTATAAATCAAACTGTGCAAAATAAGCACCATATTAATTGAAAAAAATAAAGCAAAATAAATAAATATAAGTAAAATTACAAAGAAAGTTATGAAAAGAGAGACAAACATGAGCAAAATGATCAGGAAAATGAATAACCAATCCACAAAAATGACTTTAATAATAAATCACGTGAATGAAAAGGGCTAAAAAAAATCAACAAAATGAACAATATGGAAAAGTAAATAAATGTAAACAGGAAAATCAACAAAATAAACAAAAATAATGAGCAAAAACTAATTAAATCATTATAACAATAATAATAATAACAAAACAATTATGATTGAAAAATGCTAAAAATTAACCGCTGAAAAAAACAAACACAAAAAAGAATAAAAAGATGACCAAATTTATGAACCCAGCTACAACATGTGATGTGTCATGTAAAGGGTTAGAATAATATCTGTGGCTTTTTTTCCCTCCTGTCCAAAAATGGCTCTTTCACCATGTTTTCTGCTGTCTTCTGCCACTAAACCAATCTAATAAAAGCATATGTTGAAAACTGCCAAATTGTGTCTGTACAAGCTTATCTGTGGACAACACAAGTTGTCAGTAAAGGAAGATTTTAATATTCCCTGTTGTTTTGTGTTGCAATACCTTTGTATATCCTCATTTGTAAGTCAGCTGAATAAATCACGATCTTCAATGTCGGTTCATTTCACTATGTTTCACTTCATTTTCTCACTAATTTGTTTTAAGGCTGTTGTTTACGCCTCTGTCTAGTATGACATTTACAAATGCGGTGGTTTCCAGCGCTGTATTTCATAGATGTTTGTGTCTGAAGCAATCAGTATCCACAGCATCATGTTTAATTCACTTGCACTGTTGTTGATGGGTGTTTTTTTTTTTTTTTTTGAGCAAGCACTCTGCATCAGTCTGGTAGGTCACAAAACATTTTTGTTCATTTGGCTTAGACTGGGTGTTGGGGAAAATGGAACACCTTGTAATGGTATTGCACTTGAAACTTTTTGCTTTTCATTTGTGTGTCATCAACGCAAAATCAATTCTAATATGTAAACTATAACCGAGATGCTGACTGCTGTAAACTCTTCCTGTTAATCATTTTAGTGTTGATGTTGCCTTACTTTAAAGCCTGAATTGCTGTGATCACCACTGGGGAAGCCAAGCTTTTCTATGGTAGGTTTAAAAAAAGCTACTGTATTACAATATGTTTCATATAGGGCTGTCAAAATTAACACATTAATCCATTTACATGATTAATTAGATTAAAATTTTTAACACATTAATGCAATTAACGCACAATAACTCATATCAAGGAAAAAGTGATGAAATCTTATGTTACATTTGACCCACATCACTGCCAACTTTAGTATTTACTGCTTCAAAGTCAATTTAAATGTAAAAGTATAAGTCTTTACACATTTTGAAACAAATTACA
>JAQQAE010015229.1:0-12121 GCA_029823295.1 Pseudamia nigra
ACATGAACCATACACTGGTTCATGTTTGCCAGCTATACCATCAAAGCAGATCCAAATTTGGGATGGAAAGCCGACAGATTTAAAGAAACAGTCGATTACTGTCATAAAGATACTTGAAGCCTGAAGCGGGCCCCAGACTTTTCCATTTCATAACCCAAAAGATACATTATGTGGCTTGGAAATGAATCCATATATTATAAGAATTAGTGTTATATTGTTTAAATATGTAAAATACAGCAGCTGGCGTTTCATTACATTAAATCAAGATGAACAAAATAAGTAGAATATTGACATGAATTTAAGAGATAATCCACAAAATGAGCAGAAACTAATATAAATAACACACAAAATGGAAAAATAAGTAGATAATCATGGAAAATTAATAGAAAGCGAATGCAATTATCAAGAAAATGAACAAAAATTGATCAAAAAAAGGATTAAAAAATGAGTAAAATAATAAACACACGAACAGAAATGACCAAATAAACTGACATAATTGTCCTACAGTTAAAAAATAGTCAACAGAATGAACAGAACTTAACATAAAATAAAGAAAACCATCAAGAAAATGAATCAAGTTTTCCAAAAAAATTGGCAACATCATACACATAATGACAAAAATTATGAAATTAAGGATGTCACAAAAAATCAACAGAAATGACCATAAAATGAACCAAATCCTCCAGAAAATGAATATATCAAGAGAGTGAACAAATAAACAGAAGTTGAATGTTTTATTTAAAAAAAAATAGCAAAATATTCCATACAATGAACAGATACACAGGAAAATCATTTTTTTAATGAAATAAAATTATAAGGAAATCAACACAAATGATCTGAAAATGACCAAAAATAATCAAGACAAAAAACAAATTTTGCAAAATATGAATAAAACAATCCACAAAATGAACAAATAGACAGGGAAATTATCAAAGATGTGCCCAAAATGAACAAAACAATCCAAAGATGTGAAAAAATGAAAACAACAAATTTTAAGAAAATGAACAAAAATAAACAGAAAATGAACAAAATTGAACAGTAAATGAAGAAAATGGTAAATAAACTTACTAAGAAGAATAAAATATGACAGAAAAATGAACAAAGTAATGCACAAAATGAACAAATAAGCAGGAAAATGACCAAAAATAAACAGCATATGGTCCGTAAAATTACAAAAACTAATAAAACAGACCAAAAAATGAACAAAATTGTCCAGAAAATGAACAAATTTAGCAAAAAATAAACAAAATAATCAACAAAACAAGCAAATAGGCAGGAAATACAGTAATCAGAAATTAACGGAAAATGAAGAAAATGACGAATAAAATTACAGAAACTACGGTAATAAAACAGACCAAAAAATGAACAAAATAATCAAGAAAATAACAATATTTGCAAAAAATGAACTAAATAATCCACAAAAAGAATAAACAAGCAGGGAAATGATCAACAATAAACAAGAAGCATCAGAAAATGAACAAAGTAATCTAGAAATGTAAATGAATAAATGAAAAAAACTCAAAAGTGAACAGAAATGTATTAAAAAATGAATAAAATAGTCAACACAATGGCAGAAAAATCACCAAAAATGCATAGAAATTGAATAAAATAGGTCAATAAAATGACAAAGAGAAAATAAGTCAGAAAAATGAGGAAAAACAAACAAGAAATTGAACATAATTGAATGAAACAATAAACAAGTGGGAAATTCAACATAAAAAGTTCCATATGTAGCAGAGATATTGAACAAAACCAGAAGTCTAAAGGTCACATGGAAAAATGACAATAAGCAGATGATTGTTGCCAGTTATTGTATTATTGCTTTGAAATACAATATCTGCTACATGTCTAATTGTTTTTTGTCTTTTTGTTTTGCAGCTAAACCAGAGGGGGTTGGTAAGTCCGTCGCACCACACACCACCTCCATCCACTGGCCTTATTATGTGCTTTACATTATCACGCACTGACCTGTTTATAGCTCACACATTTTCACATTTGCGCTTATATCAAGTCAACCGCTGTCCACTTTCACAAAGTATACTGTGTCATTAGACTGACACCAGTCAGTCATGAGTGCAACATCTCTTTATCAGGATAGGGTCTTTATTGTATCCATATACTTACAGAAATTGACAAAAAATGGTCAAAAATAAATAAAAATAGTAAGCAGAAATGACCACATAAAATTGTACGGAAGTTAAAAAGAATCAGGAGAATGAACAGAAAACCATCAGGAAAATGAACCAAGTTTTACAAAACGTAGCAAAATAATACATATAATGAACAAAATGAGCAAGAAATTAATGACATAATTTACAAACAGACAGAAATGATCAGAAAATAAATAATCCATTTAATGTCATCTACATTAAATCTCTTGATTTAATGTAGATGACATTAAATCAAGAGATTGAACAAATATGACCAGAAAGTCAACATTTAAAAATAGATATACTGTAAAATCATAAACAAATGACCAGAAAATGAACAAAATTATCAAGACAATAAACAAACGTTGACAAATATTTCACAAAATATTTCACAAAACGAGCAAGTAGGGTAGAAACTTATCAAAAATGAACAGAGATGACCAAAAAAAAATGAAGAAAATAATCCATTTAGTGTATGAACAGAAAATGAAGAAAACAGTCAGTAAACTAATAAAATACGACTGGTAAATGAACCAAGTGATCCACAAAATGAACGAATAAGCAGGAGAATGGACAAAAATGTGCAGAAAATGGTCAATGAAATTACAAAAACTATAACTTAAGACCAAAAACTAAAAATAAATCTACTTTAAGAGGGTTAATCAGTAGCACACACCAGTCAGTCATGAGTGCAATATGGCCTAGGATCTTTATTTCATGTAGATACATATATAAATATAGATTTTCCTCTTAACCATTTTCACCTATATATTATAAGATTATCACTGAACTGATACTAGATTGCGTAATGCAAGATAGTGGAAAAAGTGCTGTCGTTTGAGGGAGGACATGTGATACTCTACTGAATTTTACATGCTACACAGCAATGAAATGTGTTTACTCAGCTGCTGAAGTGTGTTTAATATATGTTTTCTACTGGGACTTCAAGGCGTCACTTCTCATTTGCTATTTCTAACACATATCCACTAATTTTAGCCCTAGAGGAGACAGCTGAAGAGGATGAGGGATGCTTATGTTTTGTTACTTTTTCTCTTGGTTGCATTCACACTGTGTTTAAGTGATGTGGAGTGGTGTTGAGTTGAATCGAGTGCTGTGCAGAAATGCATTTGAAGTAATCAGTCTGAGTAATTTTCTGAATAATGCTGAACAAGTGGTTTAGGTATAGATAATCAGGAGAGCAAGTACTCAGTCAAAAGGATAAGCCTGTAAGTCAATCGCATCATGTGCGTACATGAAGCTGCTGGAGGAAAAAAATGCAATCATTATGATGGTACTTTGATGAAGTGTTAGTGTGTGCATTTCTGTCTTAGCCTACAGCATGCATCACTTGAGTCAGTCGAACCTACATCTTCAGTGAATATTAATGGACTCATCACCGTGCTATCATACGGCAGTGGAGTGAAATGAAAATGTGAAATCATGTGCTATGTACTGTATGTATGTTTCATGCATCATAACATTATCTGATTACAATGCTGTTTCCAAAGCAGTTGAGCCACTGTGTAAAATGTTAATAGAAGCCGAATATGATGATGTGCATCACACAGAAGCCCCATATACAATTGAAAATAGCAAAAAGAAAACATACCAGATGTTGAATATCAAAATGACATGCTCACTTGATGCAAACAGGGCAACTAGAAGCCACGAAATGGCAAATCCACTGCCCAGTTTTGAAATTGACTATGACCTTGACCTTTTTCCTTGAAGGTCACAATGCATTTGGAATCAGTATAGTCAATAACCCAGGTGTATTTGACATTTTCAACCTCACTACACAGATAGAAATGTAAGCAGGTCAAAGTGTAACAATTTCCGATCCTTCATAGTCAACATCAAGGTCAAAGTCATTTGATGACCAATTTGGTTCCTCAGGATGTGTCTTTATTGAAGTCTTTTTTGAAAATGGGGCACCCAGAAGCATCATAGCTTAAAAACGGGCAACCACAACAAAACTAAACAACAACAACAAAATATAAGCCAAATATACAAATATCAACCACAAACAAGAGCAGAATATAACAAAACAAAAATATAAAAGTATATAGTAGTAGTATTATAGGCAAAAATATATATATTTTTATTATTTATGAATGTTGTGACCTAAGCAATATGTAAATTACATAGTGGTTTCCATCGTAACCCTTCCCCTACCATGACTAGAGATGTACCAAGTTTGATTAGTTTGGGTCCGAGGACTTTGGAGACACCAAACTGAATGCTTGGATGGACTTATGTACAACCTTTAAACTGACCTTTTTCCTTGCAGGTCACAATATATTGTAAGTGTCATAGTCAATAACCCAGGAGTACATTACAGTATATGACATAGAACTGTATGCAGGTCAAAGTGCAATAATTTCAGACCCTACCAATCTTCAAGGTCAAGCTCATTTCATGAGTGAGATGTTACAGAGTTTAATCAACCACAAATTCAAATTTTTAAATGAAAGCTAATAGATGATTCATTTTTCCATAAGTTATGTACATTTTTTTTAACCAAAATATGTTATTAAGTTTCTTTCTCTTTTGTTGTATTTTACATTTCATAATGCAGCAAACATTTTTGGTGGGCAACAAGTCAACACTGCAGGCAGGCCAGTTTAACCATCTTATGGGGCTTTTCCACTAGTACCTACTTGGCTCTACTTGACTTGACTCTGCTCAGTTTTGGGGGGTTTTCCATTAGGTGATTTTACCTGGTACCAGGTATTTGTTTAGTGCCTACTTGGCCAGGCATCCAAATGAGCTGGATTGAGTAGAAAATGTGACGTTAACAGACTGCAGGCCACTGATTGTCCAGGGAGGGAAATCACTGGAAACGTCTTGAGAACGAGCAGCAGCAGGAAATAGCGAGTGAAGTCAAGAAGAAATCAACAATAAAGATTTGGCTAAAAGTTTAAATGTTTCCGTGCAAACAGCCAGGCATAGGCATATAAATACAGAGCCCTGTGTCTGTGTGTGACGGAGAGAGAGCACAGATGTGCTGGATGCTGCTTCGAAGGGAAAAGAGAAATGAGATGTGAAACCCAGAGAGGTGGAAAAACACAGTATTTCAGCCCAGTATTGATTGAAAAAGACATACCGGGATGTCCGGTCACTGTACAGTGTACTATGGCACAATTGCTTGTGGATGTCGGAACGTGCAGTGTGTGTTAAATTCACTTCTGTTTGCAGCTGAAACAGTCACACAGTGTACTATAGCTTCACGCTTTCACATTCGTAAAATCCCACAGTGTATGCTAGCCTTATGAGGACTCCGCCCACATTAGGTGATACTCAACTGTAATGGAAAATGACAGAGACCGAGTCGAGTAGAGTCGAGAAGAGTAGAGCAGAGGTGAGTAGTGCTACAACTGTGTAATGGAAAAGCGGCATTAGAACAGAGCCATACTGTTGGAATAATAAAACAAGACATTCCCACTGAAAGACATCATCCACTTGGCAGCATTAGTTGCTCCAAACCCTGTATATACTGTTCAGCAAGAATCTTTCCTTAAATATTGTATCTAATATTAGTATATCATCACAGATGCTGGTGTTTGTTATGAGCACTGAGATCAAGAACCAGTCTTTAGCCCACAGGAGGCTTCTTCTGGCACTAAAATCACACTAATTTGTGACTCCCAGTGGCTGGATTGGCTCAGAGGATATTACATTTCTATGAACATTTAACATGGAGACTCAACTATTTGGAAACACGGTTAAAATACTTCTGTTTTATATGTTGTTTTTGTCATAATGACTACTGTATTGAGAGTGAATTGTGTTTTCTTTGTGTTGTGTTTTATGAGTTTGATTTAAAACACAATGATGATCTGCATTTATGACGAGGCATCTGTATGGATTTTACAGTAATATTTACTGACTGTAACTGGATGCATTTTCAAAGTCACACTCTTCCCTCTCAGAGACTGTGGGTTGTCTGTCACACACACACACACACACACACAGAATTATGCAAAAGTCTATGTGCTTGTTTGATTTGTGTTGCTGATGTTTCGTCCCACGTTGAACGTCTGCTGGCTCTCGTCGTCTTCCTGGTTTCCATCAATATTGTTAATGTTGATCTTTTTTTTCACTTACCCAGCCAATGTGCAGCCAGAAGCAGATGGTAGGCTTCTTAGCATTGCAAAAACAACACACATTACACACTCAACAAAATATAGCTAGAGTTATACAAGGATATGAGCTAATGTGAATTCATTTCCCTTAGATGCACCCCCTGCAGATGGAGGTAAGGTAGATTCCTGGCTCCTGGCTTTATCCATCTAATGTATTCACAGATACTAGTGTATACATGTGACAAACTGTGTGGAAAAATAGAGAAGCTGCATGATGAATATGTTTTATCCTTCATCTTGCAAGATGAAGGTCATCTATGCGTTTGAATGAATATTAAATATTAAGGATGTTATTTACAAACACAGAAAAGCTACAGTGTCATTGTAGGGAACAATACATTTTCTATTTGGATGCCCTATGTTGTTTTTCCTCATTTAACTTGACATATACTGCTGAGTATATGTTTTGTGTGATCTTAACTTTGATTTGACTTTACAGAAGGTGTAACATGGTTGGTTTTATAATTTACTGTTAGAGAACATCCATTATAGTTGGGTTTTTTTTTGCATGCAGTGAAACTAAACATTGCAAAAAATAAAGCTGTATTTGATTATATGTATTTTTTAATTAAATATGATGTAGCGCATGGTGCTGCTTTTGTGTTTGTTCATAGTTACTGTTGCATCCGTTTGTCATATCCTGTGCATTTGTGTCACAGCTGCTTTTATCAGTTAAATCTGCTTCCTTATCTACAGCAGATTCAGATGATGGAGGTGGTAAGAAAAGAGCAACAATTATTTTCATATGTCTGTTAAGAAGTTACTTTTGTTCCTGCAAAAGTATGCTTTGAGTGTTTGTACCATTAATGTGTATATTATGTGCTGGTCAATATGTCACATAATAAGTATTACATGGACATGGGTCCATCTTTATTTGAAGTCATTTTGACAACTTCAACTTGGACTGAAATCAAGGCTTTGAAATCTGTTTATATTTGGATACAATTTTGTAATTTAGAACTCCAAACATGGGATTTAATCTGCTCTAGTGCAATGTGCAATGTGTAGGATTTAGTGGCATTTAGTGGCGAAGTTGGAGATTACAAGTATTCAATATCTCTATCCCCGTGTTATAGGTGAGTGTACACGTGGATGCAAAAATGAAAGACCCTCACCAGAGTCAGCGTTTGTATTGTTGTAAGATAATGTAGAAACAGGGAGAAAAGTGACGCATGATGACAATTCTACAGCCTTATGACTGACAGTGGCCCTGGAAAATAGTAGAACATTGACCTATCACCATAAAAGAATATTTACTTCACAAGATACTGATAAATCAATACCAAATCACTGCTCTGCTGGGGTTTGATTAACAGGTCGCTATGATAATATCTTCTATTTATTCAATAGAACATAGTTTTACCAGAGATACACTGTAGTTGTGGGTAAGTAACAATGCCTTAATGACTTTGTCAATGCTTGGTGAAGCTTTACTGGGTCAGTAGCTATTGGTTAGTATTAGCTTATCCATAAGACCCTTTACACACTATGCTGCTGTAACTCCAGCACCATTCACATAAATATGGTCACATCCTGTTGTTGGCTACAGAATGTCATCCAGGAAGTGACAATTCAATTGGCCTCAAAACAACCATTCAGAAACCAATGGCTGACATCATCGTCTCTTTGTTCACTAATACAGTCCTTTTTCCTGCATCCTGCATCTACTCTTACTCCCAGCTCCACCTGCCCACATACCTGACACTAAACCAGCCCCACAAATATTGCACATTTCTCTCTAATCTTATACAAAATTGCAAAATCTTTTATAAGAAGAATATTGATCGCATCGGTACAAGGTTATATTTTTATAGTTAGGTGGAGCCTATCCGAGCTGTCTGAGGGTGAGGGCGGGATACACCTTGAGTGAGTCACCAATTCATTGCAGGGCTTGCACATAGAGACAGACAACCATTCACACTCACATTCATACCTATGGGCAATTTAGAGTGACCAATTAAGTTAACTGCTAGAGCATGTTAATGGGAGGAATCTGGAGAACCCAGAGAGAACCCACGCAGACACGGGGAGAACGTGCAAACTCCACACTGATAGGCTCTGCTGGCCGGCGTTGAGATCAAACCCAGCAGAACCCTTCCTGCTATGAGGTACCAGTGCTACCCACTGCACCACTGTGTTGCCCAAACTGCCAAGCAACAAGACCAAATTATCACTGACATGTTTTATACACCACACTTGTATCAATAACTTTATGAAATGTAACATATGTAAGAAGGCTGATACTAAAATCCCTCTGAGAGCTCGCAACATCTTCAGCTTGGCTCTCGCTGTCTTTTAACACCACATCTTGGCCTCGGATGCATGTCAAGACAAAGAGCCAATAAGATCATACACAGCTGATGTTATCACTATCACATTCACCTGCTGTGTCCTCTGCGCCTGGCCTTCACTGATCAAACTGACAAATCATGCAGTTCATACCCTCTCAGCAAAACAGAATTTATTTTAGCACAAGGAGAGCCCTGCCAATGCCCATCACATCTGTGTACTCTGACACCGGCTTCTCTTTTTTTAATGGTTCTGCCCCCGTGGCTATTTAAACAATGAGAGTGGAAGCACAGCTGTGGTTCATGCGTAGAAGTCCTTATGCAACAATGGCAGCGGCTGCTAAAATGCCAAGTGTCCTCTTACAGGATGGCACTTATATAGCTGCACCTCAAAAATCAGCACAGAAAAAGTATCATTAGATGCTCTAATAATCAGGCGTGAGTAGGTTATTCAAGCAAATGTACTTCAGAAAATAGTTGTTTTGCAGAATTAGTCACATCTGACAGGGAAAATATGTACTTCTACTCCCTTACATTTGGCTCCACCTCAATGAGTAAAAAAGGAGCAAAAAAGGTTGAAATGGAAAAAAAACTTTGACAAAATAATTAAATCAACTAAAAAAAATGAATACGACATCTCCTTAATTTCTGCTGTTGTCGTAACCTCCTCCTCATCATCCTCCTCTCTGCTGCTCTGCTGATCTTGTGTTTCACCTGCATCAAGATCATATTACAGGTTTTCTTCTCACCACTAGCATCTTCCTTAGGCCCCATGATGACAAATCACAAAACAAAGCACTATTTCAGGTGAAAAAAAGGCACATATACTGTATGAAGCAGAATAGAACGTGAGTTTCACGTGTACGTTTCAGGTCGATCGGTGAGTAGCACACTCTCCTCTTGTTCTTGCTCTTGGGAACTATTTTACTCACAACCCGAGTTTTTGCTCTTGAGCCTGTACAAAATTTTGCTCGATGTCTTCCTTGTACCCCGAAAAATTGAAACAGTACTTTTACTTGAGGTCTATTTCTGTGTACTCTACCCCCCACTGGTAAAAATATCAAACAAATCTGCGTATCATTCATCCATCCCATTTTACACTCAAAATAAAATTAGAAAAACAAAAAAATTACTAGTTTTTGCATGTTTTTGTTTCTAAAGCCAAAACAAAACAACTACTCATTTTCTGATTTCTGTTTTAGTGCTCAAATTGAAAGTGCAGAAAATTTGAAATGTTTTATTCTATTTTCATTATTCTGCTTCTGACACGGGACATGACTGGAAGCTGACTTTATTTATGTGTTTACTATCGTCAGTTGCCATAGAAACTTCACGGTGCAGCCTGGTTTCATTCATGATTGTCACACAGTAGTCATGCAGGGGTGACAGTTGCCATTTTGCCAGTTGTGGGTGTAATGGATCGAACACCACACGGCTCAGCGTGCTACTCAGCACAGAGCCACATGGCTCAGCTACGCTAGCGGACTGAGGCCGGATCGAGGCCGAGGCCGCGGACCGGCGCATCACTTTGAGCATTTGTTCACTATCACGCAGTAAAATAGGACCCAGAAGCAACACAAAGAGTGGACGTGTAACTGAACTCTGACAAAGAATGAAAACTGGAAAAAAAACCCCACCAGACTACTGGGGTCGTGAAAACACGCTTTAGTAAACCAAACTAGGTATTCAGGGAAACTGAAGGAATATTCTTTATTTACAAGACAGGAGAACAGAACTAAAACAGGTTAAGGCACTGGGCCTAAGGAACACACTGGATATATATATATATATTTCTCAGCAACTGAGCAGAGCTTGAGTGTCACTCCAGACAGAAAGACAATCTATCAAAGACTGAGAGAACTCAGGGGCTAGATATACCCTCCCACTGGCTAATTGGGGACAGAAAACAGGTGTGGGAAACAGGTGTGGGAAAATTGGGCAAGGAGTAAACTCTGGGATGGATCGCAGACAGAAGCATGGAGTGACAGAGGGAATATACCAGGGCAGATCAGGCAGAACTGTAACAGTTCACTGTTGATTTGTTTCTTGACGAGCGCTCAGAAACTTCAAGATACACAAGCTTGCATTTAACACCGGCCCCCACTGGACTTCTAATGTTTACAAAGAAGACCAATGAAGCCACAAAGCTAAACTCCTGCTAATCCAAATAAGACAAACCAGTTGTTCCAGGAAGAGGGCTCCATGCATGTAATCTGTGTGTAATGTGTTTTTGTTCTGAAATAATTATAGACTATTTTGAGCAATCATGGGTGCAAATGTATTACAGAGGCACCCAAGATTAAAATTAAATTACTGTAAATGAGCATGCCATGGGTACTTTAAAGATAAGCAGCCACTCCAAACTCCCCAACTTGTTTCACTCAGCTTTGTGGGTTAGTCTAAAACGTAGGCCCGATGGCAGCCATTTTGAAAACTGGCTGCCATCTTGGACATTGAATGGAATTCCAAATGGCTTGAGGTTGTTTATAAATAGGAGCGGTATAATGACTTTCTGTGCTTATCTTAACTTTTTTAATGACTTCCTGTGCTTATCTTAACTTTTTAACTCTTAAATCTTTACTTTCATGCTTATCACCTTTTTCTCATTTTCCCATCTGTAAATACAAGGAATGCTTTGGGAAAGGTTACGGGAAGAAGTGCATATGTCTCACTAGATTCTGCTCATTTCCTCAAATAGAATTTCTTATATTTTCTGAGCCCAAAAGGATAGTATTCTTTTCCCACTCAAGCAAATAAAACTTAAATTAAGGTGGTCGCAAGTGATACTGTAGGTCAGCAGTCATGTGTGCTTCCCCCAGCATGTTTAGTGATGAGTAAGAGTTTTTTACTCTGACAGGACTTGGCCAATGGGCTTGTGTCATTCTTAAGAAGTCGTTTGCAAAGCTGAAACTGAAATATAGCCCGCTGATTTTTAGAGAGGGTCAAGAAGTCTACCTCAGGCCATTAAATGTTAAGTTTGGTCACTGCCCTGCACGTCACCTCCATAAAGTCATTGGACGTGGGCCCTATGATGGGTCTGTTTACCTCACCTTGGCATTTCTGAGTGCACAGTAACGAAGACGCATTTGTCATCATTCTTTTTCCCTGTCATGAACGCCCATCATTGAATTTATGACTCGATAGCACAGGTGCACTCTACTCGGCCGAGAGAAAAATCCCAGACCACGTCAGAGATGTGTAGAGGAAGCAGAAACAATACCCCAGTAAAAGTATTATTACTTTATAATGTATTTTTATGCTTAAATAAATTAATAAAATTCTAATTATAATGACTGAAGTAGTAGACATAGAAGTACTCATAAAAAGAAGTATATCAGTAAGAGTAAAAAAGTTTCATCAAAACACTACTCAAGTAGTGAGTAACTTCACAACATACAATTTATTACACCCTAATATCCTACAACCTTACATCCCAATATTCAACCTAATAACGAAAAGAGCTCATTTTTGTTTATTTCCATGATTATTTTAATGATATTTTTGTTAGGTGTTTTGTTCATTTTTAACTTGTTTTTTT
>JAQQAE010015230.1:0-12121 GCA_029823295.1 Pseudamia nigra
GTTCTTTTCTATTTTATACTTGGCTGTTTTTGCACTTTTGCACTGTTGCGAGGGTTACCTCTTTTAAATTTCGTTGTACTTTCCTGGTGCAATGACAATAAAAGGAATTCTGATTCTGATTCTCTTAACTGCAGACACAGCAGAGACACATATCAGCATTGATTTTTCCTTCACCTTTTGTTCGTCTACTTCACCCACGCCCCCCGCAGACTAACCTGTCATAAGTTCTGCAGCAGTGCATGCTTCCATAACCCACAGTCACAATGAACACATGACTATTTGTTACTTGAGAGGCTGACAAAGTATACGCAGTTCAACATTTCATATCTGTAATGCATCGGTGAGACAGACAGAGTGGCTTCAGATGTTCATGAGCATTTAATCATTTGTGAGGTGTCATGTTGATAGGACCAGAATGATATTTCTGATGAGTCTCTGCTCACTAAGGCTGAAATTCTGTCATCCATCTGTCACTGAACCTGTGCTGCCCTGTGCTGTCATATGTCCTGCTCTGTTATTGCAGTTGGTGATGGACACTGACAGCCTGGTGGTATAATAGAAAGCTATTTTCAGCTACTGTCCATTACTGAAGAAACTGGCTCTTTAGATTGGCAGACCAAGGGAAAGTTCACAGATGTGTAAAAAGTAAACACACTTCATTATCCTCTATGTAATGCACAGCTAACATTTGCTGACCTTCTTGCTGTTCTACAAGGGGTGCAGCCTGGAAAGTATGCATCTGGCTAAGTATGTTTGGACGTGGGTGCTGGAGTGGTATTTCAGAGTATGAGATTATATTAAAACCCAGAAAATTCCTGTGGGCCCACCACCTGCTGGAAGGGTCGTAAGAATCCAGTGCTGTGGTTTGGGTGGCAGTTGAAGGCAGGGGCCTGGGTGGTACAATGCCTGATTGCCAAAGCTAGCTCCAACTGGGAGGAGGCCCTGGGGCAGACCCAGAACATGCTAGAGGGAGTGTGTCTCTTGGGTGGCCTTGGAATGCCTGGGGGACCCCCAAAGGAGCTGGAGGTGGTGGCTAGGGAGAGGGAAGTCTGGGCTTTTCTGCTTAGGATGTTGCCCCCATGACCCTGATCAGGATAAGCGGAAGATGATGGTTGGATGGATGAAACCCAGCAAAATGTAGGGATGTGTAGTGAGGCTGATGCAGAAGTAACTTAAAAGTTGTACTGCTGCTGTCAGCCACTGGGGCAGCATTCATTTGACTCCATGAAGAACACAGAGTTACATTCTCTCTTTTTGTCATGAGTCATCATCATCTCAAATGTTTTATTTGGACACTCTAAGAAGTGATCTGATGGTCCACCTTTCCAATTTTTGCTCTATTATAAAGATATTATGGAAAACAGTCTTACAAATTGCTGCAGTGCTAGGATTTGATTGACAGGTCTTTATGGTAACATCACTTGCTGGTGTAGCTGGACTGGTTAAATACTGCTTTTGGCTCCAAAATGTGATCCAGGAACACACAACAACCTGACTGGCCTCAAAACAGTGGTTCAAAAATCAATCACTGATGTCACAGTTAACTCTGTCCACTAATATATATGGTAAAAACTCACAGGAGGGCCATCTTCCCCTGCATCACCCTTCTCTCCAGAAGGACCAGCAGCACCGCGGAGTCCAGCATCTCCCTGTCTGCCTGGAGGTCCACCATCTCCTCTCACACCTTTAGGTCCATCTTTACCAGGAGGCCCGGCAGGTCCAGCAGGTCCAGGATTACCCTAAGGCAAGTCACAAAAATGACCAAATAAAGATGCAAATGTTTAACCACAGAAGACAGAAAAATACACTTCAATAATTTTGTAAGTAAAGCATCCATGAGTCATGCCAGCAGCTTTACAGGATCAGACCAGTTCCACAATATGCTGCCTAAAACAGGAAATGTGTCAGCTGTATCGGTTAAAAATAGAAGAATCTATTTTCCATTATAACAGCACAAGAGGTGAAATTTGATATCTTCTCCACATTCAGATTACTTTATGTTTTTTAAAAGAAATCCTGCTGTGATTATTCTTCTATTAGTTCACAGACTAGTATTTTGCATTTACCTTTGGGTTCAATTTGTGATTATGTGAATGATTTACTACATTATATATATATTAAGAGTAGTAAGGGCATTGTCATAAGAAAAACTCTTTAATATTATCACTTGATAAGAAATTTAATCACAATTGTATTGACAATATAAGTCTGTGCATTTATATACAGTATATAAAACATATGTAAAAGGGTAGGAATATAAAACTCAAGATACAGGGGATTTTCAGGTGGCATTTGCAAAGCTTGGGAGAAAAATAAATATAATCACTGGTGTAAGGTGATATTTTATTTCTGTTTTTTATTTTTGTTATATTTCACTATGTATGTTATTTTTTAAATTCTTGAGTATTATTTTGTACATTTGCCTTGATATTTTTAAATGAGTCATATGTACGTCTGCCTCAATAACCAAGCAAATAGTAATATTGCAAATGACAATGTAATAATAATAATTGCAATATGAGTTATTCACCACATTGTGGATCTCTATTTAATATCTATCTTATAGCTCCACATACACTATTGAGTCGGTGTTATGTACAACCATTGTGTGGCTACACGCATAATGTTTGTACAGACAGTGGGTTACTTGAAACAGCTGCAGATGACCAAGTGATTTCATATTTCAATTACTTTGGTAAGTATTCTGGAGTCTCATTTGCATTTTACAGAACCAAAGTAGTTCCACACCCTGCACTGATTTTGTTTTCAGCTAATGTGTAAAAATACGTCAATTCCACCAGCTCATAACATGTCAGTCACAGTGACCATGTAGTGTGTAGGTGCTGAAACAGCAGGACTCAGAGCTTTGCAGGTGCTAATTAAACAAAGCTTTCAAAGTGCCAATATGTCAGGTGGCATTTAGAAAACATTCCTGTATCTCCTCTACTGCACCTGGTCTTTGCAACACATAACTCAATAACTGGAAATCAATAGCTTGTCTTCTTCCCCATGACTAGTTTTCAAATCATAACATACAATAGATTTTACAATTGTGTATAATCATTGAAGGGATGAAGATTAGGGTGAGCTATGCTTGGTATACTAGAATATTCTCAAATAGGAATCCGAGCCTTTGCTTAACTCAGCTGCAGAATTTATTTGAAACAGGCTTTGTTTTTGTTTGAGGTGGGCCTTTACTTTTCATTTCCTCTGATTAATGAGTAGTACTGGTCATATGTTGCACAATTTAAATGAGTCTTGTATTAGAGTCAGATCTTTATTTCTTATGTCTGTTTAATAAATCGACATGGTTGTATCAAGTTCAAAACCTAATTACAAATGGGCTGGTATTTGCAAAGTTACCCCAAATAACATCATTTAAACTCCCTGTCTGCTACAAAATAAAAGCTCTACCATTTCAGTAAGCTAAAACATTCAATGCTTATCAGGGCCTTTATTTTGTTACTGTTAACTTCCTGTTGTGTGATGTAACTTTCTGAAACGTTAACTAATTTTGGTTAAATTTTAAAATTAGTGTAGTGACTTAAATCGGTACACTTCAGATCAGTGATTTACAATGATAGTTAAAACCGTAACATTATCCTTTTGCACTTGCATATGTGCACTGTTTCCTCATTCATTCTCTGTGTCAATTATTTGTGCTGCAGCTGCTGCTGCTGCAAAAAAAATCCACAATCTGGGATAACCAAAGTCTTATTGTATCTTATGTTACTGTAAATGAAATCAATAGATGTGAACATTATGTGCTTAAGTAGCAGCATATATTACAGACATCAGGAATGTATCCACATGACTGATATGAAATCAAGCTTTTACTTAAGAAAATCTGGTATGCGCTCTTTGTTGTCCTTCTATTATTAATGGATCATGTTAATTTTTGGTAATAGTGTATCTGAAAGCTTACATTGGGACCAGGGGGTCCAACTCGGCCAGCTGCTCCAGGGAAGCCAGTGGCACCCTGAAAAACAAAGAGGATACAAACTAAGAGAAAAATACAGACAGAAAATCTTTGCAGTGTGAAGTGGAGATGAAGAAGGTCACTTACAGGAGGTCCTTGAGCACCACGAGCACCTTTAGGTCCAGAAACACCAGTAGGACCCTGGAAGAGGAAACAAAATGTACTTTATTTCTCTTTGTAACATTTATGACAACATGTAGTTTCTTCCTTGGGAAAAAACAATGTTTTGTCCCCAGTAGAATTTTAAAGAAAACAGATGATTATTTGTGGTTTTAAATAATTTGTAAAAGATGCAAAAAGACAAATAAAGATGAAAAAAACAAAAAAATGGCATAAGAAACACAAAGAGACATAATCTATGTATAACAGACAAAAACCAGAGACGATATAAAATATGAAATGGTGACACACAAAAAGATGTGCTTAAGATGCACAAATGTGAAAATGAAACAAAAAAATGCAAAAAAAAAGAGGAAAAGTCAAAAACACAAAAATGACACAGAGATAAAAAAAAATACTCATTATCAGAATTTTGACTTATGCTGGCTGTAACAATGTAAAATCAAAACAACGCAATGAAAAAAATTTGAGTACTAATTAGAAAAACTACAGAAAAACAAAATATCACAATAAATTGTCATCATTAATATAATATAAATATAAATCCATATCCATAAAATTGAAAAAACGTAATGCTAAAATCAGTACGTAGGTAAATATGCTTTAGCTTTGTTGTGTTTGTAGGACTGTGAATGAAAATCCACAAAATATGTGCATAGTATAACATAAAAAACTGGAACTTAGTGGCTTTAACAAGTAAAAATCCATTCCTGTCCAAAAAGTCGCCCAAACAGTCACCTGCTATTTGGTATGTGCTGAATGAAACCTGGATTAAGTCACTCAATCTCATATTTTCTGCCCCGAATAGTTCAAAACATTTTAAGTGAAAAGCAAAGTCACTTAATATTTTATTGGGGTGAAATGTTTGTTTATATATAGTCTGGTGACTCTGTGTTGATGGAGAAGCACATTATGGGTATAATCTGATTAAACAACAAACCCAAGGTGGTTTAAGGCCTTTGCACTGTTCTGTATATCACAGTAACATTAAGTATTGATTCAATCAGCTCCACAGCAGCATACAAAGGTCAGTAGTGACACCTACTGCAGGTCCGGGGGCACCAGATGGTCCTTGGGGTCCTGGGGCTCCAGCATCACCCTTCTGTCCAGATTCTCCCTGCTCTCCTTTGAGACCAGGCTGACCATCAGCTCCCTTAAAGAAAAACAAACATTTTTTTAAGTGTCCACCACTGATGGACATTTGTAAATAAGCATTTATTTGGAATAGCTGCTTCTTTACTTTTAGCTGCTGATTTTCCATCTTTCTGAGCTGTGATAAAGTGCGATCTAGTTAAGACACCTTGTACTGCCATGTATTTCAACCTGATACAAATTCAATAAGTAATACTCTAGTACAACACAGAAGAAAATTAATTCTGTTGTCACACGAAGTATGATGAAAATCCATTTGGAGGCAGTACACTGTTCAAAAACATGTATCTAATGTCTACTCTGAGTCTCTTGGTGGATCTAAATGAATGAGCGACACACACACTTTCACGACTAATGTCTTTCCACACTCTCACACAATGAAACACAAGACGGATGCAAAAAGATCCCAAGGCTGAAATAAAGGTCAACCCAAGCAGATATCTGAATATTTCCTTATAGCAGTGATGGAAAGCAAGCTTCAAAAAGGAAACGCATCAGCTGGATCATTAATAAACATCAAAAATCTCATTTCCAGATCACAGAACATGAGGTGAGGATTGATACCTTTTTCATCTTGAGAACAAAGTGTTGATTTAACTAAGAATATCACAGTGATTCAGAGGTTAAATGTGAAATGCTTAGTGTGCTTCTAATCTAGTCATACAATAACATGTAGCATTATATTTTAAAGGACAAATACTATGAATAGTAACATTTTCATTTCTTTTTCCATTCTAACTTAGGTCTGGGGACTCAAAACACTCACTCTATGGAGAAACACAAACACTTTTCTTTTAACTTGGCCTAAAACAAGCCAATTTAATTTCTGTGTTTTGTGATGTCATAAATACAAAGTCACTGCCCTCAGTCAGTCCCCTTGGACCAGCAGAACCAGGATCGTCCTGAACCCTAGCAGGGTAGCTACATGATGGTATCCATGGCAATGACAGGAAAGGGGTGTGGTCAGGAACCAAGTGTTTCTATTTAAACCAGCAGACACTGAAACAGTTTGGGAACAGCTGAAAATGTGGACACATGTGGACTGATGACTCCTGTATTTTGAATTCGGAGATGAATTTAAATGCATCTAGTGGGACCATGTACGATTTACATTAACCGCTTAAAACAGTACAATATAAAACTGTGTTATGTACATGATAACAGAAAAGAGGTGTGGTCAGCAGACACTCTTACCTCACAGTGTATGCCAGCCTGATGAGGACTCCACCTACACTGAGGTGGCACTCAGTTGTAATGTGTGTGTCTATTTAACCTCTCAAGCACCAGCCTCCTTTTTATAATTTCAAAATTTTATAATTAATGGCTTGGTATTGGAGTTGTGTTCAATGTGTGTAAATACGACAGACTTACTTGTAGGCTCTTTCTCCTGTTAAATTTGATAGAACAGTAGGGGGCATGAGGGGTACGTAGCATAAAAATATTGAAGAATTTGCTATCATTCGTGGGTATTTTTTCTTGCCGATTAATTTGGTTTTTGAGATTCATTTATGTTTATTTATACAGTAAGTGTAGTGGTAGGAATTACAACGCGCTATCATTAGATTGCAACTTAAATGTACAAAATAGTGGAATAACAGAAGGATAAAGATTTTAGGCTATTATTTCCGCAACTTGATGAACCTGACCGCATCTAGAGAACAAGTTGGAAAGCAGTGTAAAGGTCCTGACATTTACAGTAGAGCGTGGTGTTTCTAGTGCAGAGTTAAGTGCGTTCATTGTCATTTTGTTACTCACAGGGGGTCCAGCAAATCCAGCGGGCCCAGGAGGTCCCGTCTCACCCCTGTCACCCTGAAATACAAAGAAAAAGAGTCAAGAACAAACTTAGAGGTGAGGTCAGGCTACAAATATTGTATAACAGTGATTCTCAACTGATGGCGATGTACACAAAAGTGAGGCATGGACTGGTTCTGAGGAGGTCATGAAGTGCGTGGTTTGAAAAAAAAAACGACTTTTTTTTCTCATTTTATTGCTTATATCTAATGTCAAATTGATATTAATGTGCATTATCTGTTGCCTACTTCGTGTTACAACATTTTGTTAATTTCCATTCCTTTTAGTATTTGGTTCATTTTCTTCTTTGTTCAGTTTTTCATTTCATTATTTTATTCCCTTTTTATTCTCTCCAGTGATTATTTTTCATTTTTTGTTGCTTATTTGGTTCACTTCAGTATATTCTGTTCATAATGTGTATTTCTTATTTATTGCTTACATTTTTCAGTATGATTAATTTAATTTTTTTTGTCCATTTCTGTTTTGTATCTTGATTATTTGGTTTATTATGTTGACTATTTTGTTATGTTATTTTTCATTCTCTTGATTTATTTTTATTTATTTATGGTTTTGTCCTTTTGTTGTGGGATGTAATTTGGTGCCCACTAGAAAATATGAAAAGCCCATCCATGGACGAGAGTTGTGAATTAGCTAAATGCTACATACTTTGTGTACAACACATCAGATTGCTTTTTCTATGTTTATTGCACTGTCCCTGACAAATAAAAAATAAGTAAAATGGGCCACAAGGCAAGACTCACTGCTATATAATAGATACATCTAGACAGCATCAGTTTCACAGTGGATTTCTACTGATTACTCAATGACACTTACAGGAGCACCACGAGTACCAGGAGCTCCAGAAGGACCAGCAGGACCAGATTCACCCTGGAAGACGCAAGACATGCATCAGAAACACATGTGACTGTATTTAGACACAGAAAATATACATCACCTCATGACTGCCACATGTCAGATGAGGCATCTTTAGTGTCAATAGTTAAAAAAAGATCAAATGACTCACCTTCTCACCATTGGGACCACCGGGACCAGGAGGACCAATGGGACCAGTGAGACCCTATCAGACGAGATGAGAGTGATAATTTGACACAACATGACAAATAAGATACTTTATATCTATATTTAAACCTTAAAAGGAACATACTGCGCAATCTGCCATCACCTCCTTTGTACAATTACTACTGGAATCCATAGCCTGCACTATACACGCCTTTTTTATTTTTAGGGTTAGGGTAAAAAGGTCAGGGCAGGGCAAAGACAAAACATGAAATAGAAAGCACCATTCACCTCCCCCCTGGTAAAATGTGCCACCTTTAACCATTATCATCATGATCTCAACACCACCATGGAAAAAGAGGGTGAGTATTCAGTTCAGTTCAGTTAATTTGTTGAACTGAACACCTATCATAATCCAACACCAATTATAATCCAAGATTATCTGTCGGCACTTCGCAATCCAAGACTGAAGCATCAAACCCAGCAGACCCTCAGAGAACAAGCCTAGAGCGATGGGGGAAGGAAAAACGCCCTTTAACGGAAAAGAAAAACTTCCAACAGGACCAGGGTTCTGTGTACGTGGCCATCTACCTCGACCGGTTGGAGTTAGTAGACAGAGGAGAGACAAAAGAAAAGAGTAGAGCTAGAACAACAAACAACACAGACACGAGCAGCAGAATGGGATGTGTTGTAACAAATAGGTTTCTATGTCTTCTCAAATTATAAAACAGGTCTAGTGGCTATAAAAAATAAAGCTGGACAATCAAAACGCCCACATTTTAGATAACTGAGCCTTAAATGACACAAGCCAATCCTTCAGAACAGCTAGACTGACCAGAACCACCACAGCCGGGTATCTAAGTGAGGGTATCCATGGCACTGACTGGAACAAGCTGTGTGGGTTAGCGCAGATCACAATCATTTAACTCTTAAAGGCCTAAGCAGAAGAGTTTTTGGGGTGCCTGATCTCTCGATATTTATTTTGCTTTTCAAACATACAGTATGCTAGCAGTTAGCATCATAAAGTCAAATAGTTAACGTGCCAATTTATTATTTGCATTGTGGAAAAAGAAGAACTTGTGAATGATTTCGCAAATAAATAGCAGAAAATTTGGAAACTTTTTGACTGTGTCCAGGGTGGCCTTTTAGGTCTTTGAGGATTAAAGTGAGTCACTCAAACTGCTTATTTGGAACAGGATTGAAAATAACAATAAAAAGAGATGACGGAATGATTGATCTGTGAGTTATTATCAGCCTATGGAGAAGCAAGACCCTGCCCTGTGTCCATCCGACAGCTCTCTACGAGACCTGCAAGTGATCCTGCTCCATTCTGAACTCACTTAGGAGACAGGAGGTGTGTACCATCCCTTATACTGGATATTATTATAATACTTAGCTGAAGCCCAACATGCACATGCACCGTATGTTCCCTTTAATAAAAACTAAAGGGGTGGCAGCCACTCACTCTAGCGCCATCTTTGCCAGGTGCACCTTCGGGTCCTTTCTCTCCAACATCACCCTGTGGGAGTCAAGTAAAAACAAGTCAGTTACCTGAACCCAAGCATCAACTTTTTCTCATACGTTAAACATTTTGACAGAATATTTCACATACTTTGTCTTAAAGTGTTGGCGCTCATCATGACTTACTCTGTCTCCTTTGGGTCCAGGAATGCCAGCACCTCCTCTTTCTCCAGGCATACCCTGCAGGCCGGGGGGTCCTTGAGCTCCTCCACCACCAGAAGGTCCAATGGCTCCCTGCACAAACATAAAGTGGGGTTCCAAAGTGAGAACAGACTGAGCAGGTACTGTATTACCATTGTATGACTATAATAGATCTGTGGAATGAGTGTGAAACATGTTCTCCAGACATGATAAGATGCTGTTTATATATTTTGACAAGGTGAAGCAAAAAAAGAAGCTGTTCATATTCATATCCAACACTTATAAACAACATCTGCTTCTAACAAACATTACTCTTACACATCTTATCTATGTGTGTCTGAACCAAGCTACTCAAATGATTGAAAAAATGAACAAAAAAACATTATTTTACTCTAAAATGAGCAAAAATGAACAAAAGTAATCCAGTGTAGTAATAAAAATCAACAATATAACACTAAAATTGAACAAAATAAACAACAAAATTAGGAAAAATTAACAAAATAATTAAGAGATAATTGTTGATTATGATTGGCGCTACACCAATAAAACTGAATTAAACTGAATTAAATGAGTTAAAAATGAGCAAAGAAATCAATCAAACTGAACAATAAACTACAAAATAATCAAGTAAATTAACAAAGATAAACAATATCTTTTCAGGTAGAACAAGCATGTTGTGCAGTATGTCAATGTTGTTGTGTTTTTTCTTTTTGCTACTGCCTGAAATGAATAAATAAATAAAATAAATAATAATAAAATAAAATAAAATATAACCAACAAAACTGAACAAAAACAACAAATTATAGAGTAAATTTACAAAGATGAACAATATAATCAACAAAATTGACCAAAAAAATAAACAAAATAAGGATTACATTTTGCAGTAAGTACATCTTGAGCATGTCATCTTTTACACTGTAATTACCTGTGGTATAAATAACTGTACTAATTTATGAGATACTCTTTGACTAATCCTCAAATGCTTATTTTAATGAATACTTCTACCTGAGTCATTATAATTATAGAATAAAAGTACTTTTACTTGTACTGGGTCCATTTACGTACCTGCTGCTGGATGAATGTGTGCCAAAATTTACCCACAACTGCTTTTCAACCATCCACTTTGGTTTATTAAAATATTGAAGCTTCACAGTTTTGGACTTTTCTGAAAATTGTGCTATTTTAAACTCCCTATTGTTACACATATTTCATATAAATCCACATCAGAAATATTGGCTTTCTACCTATTAATAGCAGTGGTGGGTAGAGCAGTCAGAAACAGTGTTCAGGTAAAAGTACGGTTTTTATGTATAACTTTAAAGACTGAAGTAGAAGTACTGTAGACATATTCATAAACATAAGTAACTGAGTAAAAAACTACTCAAGTAGACTGCAGCTTCATTACATGTACTGTATTACAGCCTCATGTACTGCCTTCAAACTGAGATTTTGGCTATTTCTGTTTATTTCATTTTTGTTGCTGATATTAATTCTTGTTAAGTCTTGTTGGTTATTTTGTTCTTTTTTTTACTTTCTTCACTTTTACTCATTGTGTTACTTATTTTCTTTAGCTTTCTGATTATAGTGTTAATTTTTCTCAGTTACCCGATTTTCTACATTTTTGCTTATTTTGATGCTTACTTTTGCCAGTTGTACTACGTTAACTTTGTAATTTACTTGATCGTTTTACTTAGTTTTGCTCCATTGTTTATTTTTACCTCTGCCAAGGAGTGGCAGCAGTTATGTTTTTGTTGCTTTTTGTCTGTCACTTAGTTAGTTAGCAAGATTACTCTCTGCCTTCTATGTATTTGTATGTGTGTGTGTGGGTGTGTGTGTGTGTGAGAGAGAGACAGAGAGAGAGAGAGCGAGAGAAACTACCCTTCTCCCCCCCGTCCTCCCTGTCAATCATGGACACAGAAGAGGGGCGTAACTGATTCATTTTGTTAATTATTTTGTTCATTTTCTTGATTATTTTGCTCATTTTCTGATTATTTTGTTCATTTTCCTGATTATTCTGCTCATGTTCTGATTATTTTTCTCATTTTCTGATTTCTTGTTCATTTTCTGATTATTGTGTTCATTTTCTTGATTGTTTTGTTAAGCTTTTATTTCAGCTTATTTCAGTTTTTGCTAATGTAAATAAGCACACCTTTATTGGGGCGATTAATCGTGGTCATGAAAAGAATCATGGTGGTTTTCACTGATGATTCAATAGGTTGATTAATTGACTATTGCAGAACTACACTACCTGGCCAAAAAAAAAGTCACCACCAAAAAAAGGTCACACACTCTAATACAGTATTTCGTTGGACCACATTTAGCTTTGATTACAGCACGCATTCGCTGTGGCATTGTTTCGATAAGCTTCTGCAATGTCACAAGATTTATTTCCATCCAGTG
>JAQQAE010015231.1:0-12120 GCA_029823295.1 Pseudamia nigra
ATTCATTCTGAAATGGAATGAATGAAATTAGTTCTAAAAATGATCTGTGGACACTGCACACGTCCATAACTGTAAACTGCCCGGGCAGCACCGTGTTGAGCTGGCATGTTCGGGCTGGGCAGCACTGTGTCGACATGGTCCGGCCTGGGCAGCTAACGGCCCGACCATCGGCATATGGCTATGGCTAACAACATAGCCGGTTTCGGAGTGGAGTTAGCTCGGCGGCTGGTGGTAGCAGGCGGCTAACGCTGTCTGTGTTCAGAGCCAGTAGCAGCGAACACACGGGGAGACAGCACCGAGCGTCATACGGCACTATCTGCCAGTGGATCAGAAGCAGTTCGAACACATGGGGAGACAGCACCGAGCGACACGGAGCCGAGACGAGATGGAGCCGGCCGTATCCGTTCAACTGTTTAATTCGGACACTGGAGAAGAATAATTCGAGGGATTCCTGGGTGAGTACGTAATGAGCTGATAAAGTTAGCTTTACGTGTTTCTTTTGTGTGTTTACAACTGCACAAGGCTCGTATAGTATGTGAATATGGACATTAACGTTTGAACAATGTTGAGTTATTGTTATAGTTATTGCTTTGCACTATTTTGTTATTATATTGTGTTTGCACTAACATTTGATTTACCGTCACGGTATCAGACTGTTTCTGGTTGTAAATAAAGTTTGACTGACTTATCTGATTGTTTTGTTGACATTCATTTTAGCGCATTATGCATCTAGTGGATGCATAATGCAACTGCGCCTTATGTATGGAAAAAATTGAGTTCATTTGTGCAGACAAAAACCGAAACTTTTTGAAACAATGACCTAGACTCTCACTGTCTGCTGAGTCTTACCAGTAACGAAATTACATACAGGAGAAAACAAGACATCATCCTTAATTGTGGCAAGTCATGGGATATGAAATTTTCAGTCTATCTCAGTGATGTCCAATGACGTGGATAAAAACTGACACGGGCACAGGTCTGTAAAATAAAACCTTTTTTTTTTTTTTTAGTCAAATTAAAGTCCATCCAGCTATTGATCCATCCCTCTGTCTATTGGAAGGTCCATCCGTCCATCTATCTATCTGTCTGTGCATCCGTGTATCTATGAGTCTGTCCATCCATCCATCCAACAATCCCTCTATCTATCTATCTGTCTGTCCGTCCATCTCTCTGTCTATCATCTCTCTGTACATCTTTTTATCCATCTGTCCATCCATCTGTCCATCCGTCCATCTATCATCCATCTGTCCATCCATCCATCCATGGCATATATTGTTTCTGGCTTCATTATTCACTCTTCTCAAATAAAAACCTGGACTGTTTATACTTTGCTGTGACCTCTACAGAACCCCAAAGGTTCTACTTTTCTTATGTGTGTTACTCAATAGCTCCTCGTAGTAAATGGTTCATGTTGTCAATTTAAGGAGGTAAAATCTGCCCTGGTTTACTTGTAGTCCCATTTCCGCTCTCCCACTAAGAATCTTACTGACAGAAAATATGGCGTCAGCATCCTCCAAATCTTTGAGCCTTTTAGCCTCTACTGTAATGCTTACACAGGGAAATTGAAGTGGACGGACTGTGCCACCCTGCAATATTAAACACTGCAGAGCAGAAATTTCATTCTCTTAAGCCTTAAACTTTAGTGATCCTCCATAGTGTGCTTGTGCACAGAGGGAATAGAAAGCATTTCAGTTTAAATGGATGATTTGTACTGTTCTCATCAGTCCTGCATTGTGTAAAATTGGTATTTTTGTTTTGATAAAATGGAGCAGACACAGACTATGCTTACATGCACACTGGTAATCCCCTATGATTCCAAATATGAAAATATTCTGAACTTGACAGGTGACATGTACACAGCATATTCAGGTGAAATATTCTGAATCATCTTTTATCCAGAGAGTGTTTCCCAAATAAGATGTGGGATATACAGACATTTCAGGTTTTAAGAGAACTCATTGGACATGTAGACTGCCACACAAAGGCAAATTGCAATAGCCCTGAAACAGCAGGACAGAAAATTATGCTTTTAAGGTTTTTGTTACAACTTTCTTGGTTAATTTTATTCATTTTGAGTAATTTTCTTGATAACTGTGTTGATTTTACTTCATTTGTGCATTTTTATTGATTATTTTGGTAAAATTCTTCACTTTTCATTTATTTGGTTACTTTGTTCATTTTGCTTATAATTTTTTTGACTGTTTTGTTCATTTAACCTCTAATTTTGTTCATCTTTGTTTATTTTTTTTCTAATGTTCATTTCTTAATTTTTTGGTTAATTTGTCTTGATTGTGTTTATTATTTTGATGACTTTATTTGGTAAATTTTCAATCAATAGACCAGGGAAACTTAAACCAAATTCAGTAATTCATTGACATAATGTGTTTCCTTTCCTTTATTTTGCAGGAATAACACTCTGATTATGTTGTGACCAAGTATCTACAGACATTACAAAGTCCAGTTGTAGGATAGTATGCAAAAACATTGATTCCTTTATGTGTACTTGAGTTTTCAGAAAAATGTACATTTGAGAATCATTGAATAGGAGGAAATTGAACAAAATAATTAAACAATAAAATGAGCACAAAATCAACAAAATAATCAAATAAGTCATTACTGATGAACAAAATAATCATGCAAGTCAACATACATTAACTAAGCAACAAAATCAGTTAAATTAACAAACATCAAATTAACCAAAAATAAACAAATCGAGCAAAAATGAGCAAAATAAATACAAATGATCAATAACAAAATGAGGAATAGTGAGCAAACTAGTCTTGAGAATGAGCAAAAATAAACTATCCAACAAACAAGCTGAACAAAATATACAACAAAATGTGCAACAATGAACAATGTTGAAAACAAACAAAATAAGCAACAACATGACAGAAACTAACCAATAATCAAGGAAATTAACAAAAATGAACAAAATACATCTAAAATTTTGTATTTTCTTTCAAGTTTAACAGTATCATTATTTAACAGTGAGTTTTTTTTATATTTCTCTGGCTCTGTCACTTTATTGATGACATTTGATCTGACATTTACATCGTTATTACTTGTTCAAATGCAGTAAATGACGCCGTAATAAATTCTGTGTAATAAAGTTACTCACAAATTGAATAGTATTTCATGAGATACTTTTATGCTTTCGCTCAAGTATTTATTTTTATGAGTTCTTCTACTTATATTTGAGTACTTGAGTACTGTATTTGTTTACTTTGCCCAACACTGGTTACATCTAGAATTAAAGTATGTGCAGGTAGACCCAAAGGAGTTGGTAGTGAGCTCTAATATTCATACTTCAAATACATACACTGGTTTTCATCTTCTTTAAAAAAAAACAAAACAATGCACCATATACAGTGTGTCACACATCAAAAAGTTGCAGAAATATATTCTTCAAGTTGGAAGTGACTTTATAACGACTTTTGAGGGGCAACCAAACAGCACCATCATCCACATAATATTGTAATTATCCCATTCCGAGTCCACTGGGCTGTGGGGGTGCAGGCTCTGATAGCGATGTTGGATCTGCCCTCTTGTTTCATGTTGGCTAATACCCAGCAATTTGCCACCTCACTCTTCTCTCCTTCCCTTTTTCTTCCATTCGGGAAACACTTTGAAGTAGGAGACATTTGACACAGCATCAAAGTGTTGAAGGCTATAGACCACGGTGCCAAATTGGTTGCATCCGTAGCACTGCGGGGCCTGTTATGAACCTGCCAAACCAGGAGGACATTGATGGAGCAGTATGCTGATGCAAGGTTGTATGTGTTATCAGAACTCAAAACAAGAAGCACGTGGCTTGATTTTCAATCTGATGGAGGGGGAAAAAGAATGGTTTTGTTTTGGCTGCAGATTAGAAATATCCCTAATGCCTAATACCCTCAAATGGCATCTCAGACTTCAAAAACAGTGTCTGATGAAGCAGACTTTATCATATGGTGTGAGGCATTTAATCTCTTCACAGGGCTACCTCTTCTTTTTCCTCCCATTGATTCTGTCCATCATAAGTTATACTGTAGATAATGATCAGCATCTAATCAGCTGCATTATCAGTATGACCTTCGCTATCAGCACAGCCAACACCTAAGGCTGTCCAGTCAAACATTCCTCTGATACAAAACTCAACGGATAACAAACAACCTCCCCATGATGACCAGGCACTTCATGATTAAATGTCCTTTGCTGTCTGATTTGTGTCTTCCTTGTTTCAGTACCCATTTACGATAAGAATACAGTTACAAAGGATTTCGGTTGGCTTATGCAAGGGTCAGCAACCTGTGGCGCCAGGATCTCCTGTCAATCTTAGGCCTCTCTCCAGTGGCTCCTGTGGTTGCTCTCCAGAAGCAACTCATTGCAATAAATCAAAATGAACAAAATAAGTACTAAAACAACAAAAAATATGAATAAATAGACTAAATGAGCAAAAGTAAGACAAAATTGGAGAAAGTACTACAAAATATACAGTATACACTTGAATAAACCAGAGATGCTTGCCTGGGTCAGCTGTGGATCAAAAAGAGGTAACATAACTGACTGGGTTTTATAATATGATATTGTTTGAAATGTTCAGTACCTGTTGAATGGTCTATACAGTACAGCTGCTGCCAGTGTATGCCTTCTTCTGTATACCGAGGTATGGAGGTGAAACTTCAACTATGTATTGTATTAAAGATGAATACATTGTATTTATAATACAGATTTTGTCTCCTGTTACACATATGTGGCATAACAAAAAATCTTATATGCTTTGATATGTGTTGAATATGTAAAAATCACAGAACAGGATGTCTGGGATCCTGTGAGTCCTGTGGCTCAATGGGGGCCCCATGCCTCGTTCATTAGTTGTCCATCCATGTCCATCCATGGCTCTGATATGTCTGGTTGTCCTTCCAGACAGCACCTCCACATGGTTACCTGGTAACTGGCACACTGCACATGCATTTGTATGCAACAAATATGCAACAGCATATTTTGTAATACAATAAAATACAGAACAGAGTAAACTTTATTTATCCCTTTCTGGGAAATTTGGATGACCAGCTCATTCAGTAGGCATGAAAGATCATATCATTAAGATGCTATTTATGTAATGATGGTGTTTTTTTCAACACCATTATTAAGAGGATTGACTTAAAATAACTTGATTACAAACCATTTATACAGCCTTATACAGACCCAGTGTTCTAGGACAAATTCCTAATGTTTGCCCACTGTCAGTAATTACTCTTTCATCCCTGTCACTCTTTTGGATGTATTATTTTTGTGGCTATAACTAAAATCCAACATTTAAGTGAGCAGCTATCTGCAAAGAGGAAGGCAATTTACTTGTCAAAATGTATTACAATGTGTGGTTTGAAATATGACTGAGGCAGCTCTGGACTGGTGTGAGCAGAGAATGGGCAGGAGGTGTCTGCTAAATCATGGCTAGTGGGCTATATTTTATATATTTTATTTATGTTTTATTATGAAAATGAAAACAGAACACAATGTTTTAATGCTACTGCGAAGCATTTTAACTGGATCACTCATAGCCTGGCTTCCAGCTTGCTTTTCAGAGAGGTAAATGAAATAACAACTCTTTCCATGAAGCTTTCTTTGATGGGTACTTACTCAGGTAGACCTGCCATTAGTGGCAATCCTGAAATGCTGTGATTCAAGGTGAAGATTACCGTCTAGGCCCTGGCAAATTTTTTTTCTTTTTTTTTTTTGCATCTGTCAAGTCTTTAATACTAATCTACCTCTTCTTGTTACATCAGCTTTTCCATCCTTTAGACTTCTCTTATTTTCGCTGAAGCGGCTTTGATCCCCTACAGACCCAGGTGATCTCCACCGTGCCTCTTTGGTTAAGTGCTTAGGCTGGATTAGGAGGAATGGATGAAGAGGAAGGAGGCAGCACTATCTATGCTCTTTTTACCCATAACCCTATAAGAACAGGCAGCATCCAGCTGTGAAGACTGACAGGTTGCAGGAGAGCTTCCAAGCACCGCAGAATTATCTTGTCTTCTACCTGGTTCAGTGGGGAGCTTTGTTTTTCCCCTGTCATCTACCTCTTTCGTCTGTACCTCCTCATCTGCACCCTCGCCCTCCTGAGACCCTCATTTTACAGGATTAAAGGCACCGTAATACGATTCATGAGATACATCTAACTCATTCTCTGCTGGTTAGAGAACAACATTACACTCCAGAGAGAATCCGCAAGAGAGAAAAAAGATTATCTAATGGAGTTTTTGTTTCCGTCTTTCTAAATGGCTGCTCTGTCTGGCACAGTCTAAATGAGGACTGTCGTTTAGTCCCTGGTGGGGTTATCAGTTTCCTCTCTACCCACGCGCATCGTCCAGGCTCTGTTGGCTGCTACCCACTTGGGAGAATGGGCTTAGATGATCCGCTGTTGCGTAGCTTCCAGCAAATCTAACACAAACCAAAGAACCTTTCAAAGTTAAACAAATCACCCTTGGGCGTTGTGTCCCTCTGAATTTGGCTCCAACTCTTAGAGCCATGTAATGCCTGTGGACTGCATAAACAGCTGGGCAGTACAGGAAAGGTACACACAATACTGGGCAACACGCCTGTCTTATTCATATGAACCAAAATCTTAAAAAGCATCGAGGAGATGGTGATTTTTTTTTAATACATCCATCCATTTTCTACCCCTTAATCCTTGTGAGGATCGGGGGGGGGGGGGTGCTAAAGCCTATCCCAGCTGACTTGAGCGAAGGTAGGGTACACCCTGGATGAGTCACCAGTTCATCACAGGGCTGACACATAGAGACAGACAACCATCACACTCACATCCATGTCTATGGACAATTTAGAGTCACCAATTCACCTAACATGTTTTGGTTGTGGGAGGAAGCCGGAGTACCGTACCTGGAGAGAACCCACGCAGACACGGGGAGAACATGCAAACTCCACACAGAAAGGCCCCACCACCCGGTGCCGGGATCAAACCCAGGACCTTCTAGCTGTGAGTTACGAGTGCTACCCACTGCACCACCCTTTTATTTTATTTTATACAGTGTTGCTAATTTATATTAATGGATGCTCACATGAATACTGACAATGCCTAAACAGAATTAACAGATGGCCACTCAATTTGCCCAAAGCACCAAATTGCTTCAAAGTTACATTTAACAGACTTCTGACTCGCAAGTTATTCATGTCTGACTGCAGACTTGACTCAGACTTGCTGAGAATGACTCATTCAGATATTCTCGAAGACTGGTAAGGTACTGAAAACTCAACAAACCTCCCTTATTCATGGCTGCTAACTGCAAGCATGTAGGCTCCAAACAAGAAACACATACTGTATATGAGTGATGGTTGTTCACATATGGGAATTTGAATGCAGAGGTTACTTTTGGCTTAAAAAAACAAAGGCAAATAAGTCCAAAGAAAGTAAAAAAACATGCAGATAATGCATATTCAGGAGCTTTGTATTCTGAAATGTTTATAGAAATGGAAAAAATTTAACTTCACAAATTTTGCAACAAAGTTTTTACACTCACGAGAGTTGACTTTTCAAACTCATGTGACAATCACCTGTTTTGCTGCATCTTCTCAGATATGAAAAAACATGACCAACAGAAAAAAGTCCCACTATCTTGAAATTGTGACTTAAAGATCTTGTAATTGTGAAATATGTCTGTGGTGATTTCAGTGCCCCTCAGTTCCATAAGTCACCACAGGACAATACTGCTTATTTTACTGTATTATTTTTGCAGTATGATAAAATATCAGAACACTGGCTTGGATGCATTTAAAATGCATGACTTTATATTGATGAAGCATCCCACACTGGTCTAGCTGCTCCTGTGGGAAGAGAGCTTCCTCTAGTAGATCAGTGTGGACCCTCTGCCTGAACAATCCCAATGACTTGAGACGTCTACATAGTGTTGACATGTCAATGTTGATGCCATCCTCACTAAGAAACATTATTTCCCAGTGTTTTAAGCTGAGACAGAAATAAAGGCAGATTAAATCAGACAGGGCCATATTTCCCACTGTATGCAGCATAGGAGTGATTACTGAAAGCCTTGTTTCATAATTACAAAATATTGTATAATAATAATGACTTACTGTAATTATGAGATCTTTTTTCATAATTACGAGACACAGTAACTTGAAATCACAAGAAAAGCTCTCATAGTAACGAGAAAAGATCTCAAAATTATGAGAAAAGATCTTGTAATTATGAGATAAGAGGTCTAAGAATACTTTTATTGAATGCAGTGTGTCATAGTACAACAGGAGCGATGAAGAAGCAAAATTATTCCCAAGGATGTTGATTATCCTCGTCTGATACATACAAAAAACTCTTATGTCTCTTAGGTAATCAGCAACAGGATGCTCTACTTCTTCTACTCGGTTTATTAGAGCAACAAGCCACATGGCACCAAACAGCGTCACCTTCTGATGACACGACACAGCCCTTTTCTTTGCCCATTATTTTATTGAAATATGGCTCATATTGACTTGCGTAATTATTACTGTCTCTGCAGTAGAGCTATTGCTTACACTGCTTGCACTTTTTGATGATGATAATGTTGACTGCTAACCTCACAATATGTTAATTACTTGATGCCTTGTACAGTATTTGTAATGTTATTAATCGAATTGCTTCTGACAAATCTAAAAACAGCATATATATTTCAACGCATTCCTAGTTTCTCCTCAAGTGGCACATTTATGACGACTGGTTAGCAATCATATACATAACAAATAGCGTCCTCACAAATTTAAACACATTCAGACACACACTGAATCCTGTCTCCCGCTGAAAAACAAGACAAAATTAAAAAAAAAAAATTAAAAATCCATTAGCTCATGAGAAAACCTGCAGATGAAATATCACGCTAACACTGCGGTCATCAGCTACAGCCATCTGCCACTTCATTATGTATCTATCAATGTGTCACTGGTGGGTTTTCTACAGTTTGCCAGCATTAGGTAGGTGGAACTGAGTCACCTACACCAAACTGTCAGGAAACAACAGAGCACTCTATGGACTATTAACATTCAACTTTTCATTATTACTAACAGTAATTAAACTTTAACAAGAAAAACAAAATACTAGCATCTACTGCTGTGCAGAAAATAGCCAGTGAGTCAGTTCTTCTGTTACCTCCAATGCCCACTGATGTACTTTTGTGGTCACCCTGCAGTCTACTTTCATAATCATGAAGACAGAACACAACTATTGGGTATAAGCAATGTGCAGACATTACGCAAACAAAGATTTTTTAATTTGACCTTGAGTTACCGCAACAAAACATGCATTTCATGTACCACTGAGTCAAATGGTGAACTGGTAAAATAGCTTTGCACTCTCTAGATCACGGGTCGGCAACATTTGCAATCAAAAAGGCCATTTTTGGAAAGAAAGAAAAAAAGTGTTTAGCGCTACAAATAATATTCAAACCTGTTACATACTGCATGACCTATGACATGTTTTAGTGGGAACACCAGTAATGCCAATTTGATTATTATGTCATGCGTTGTTGTACATTTTGTTGACTCGAAAAAAAAAAACTTCACTTTCTGGATTATTTCGCTTGTTTTTTGTTCAACTTATTGATTATTTTGTTCATTTTTTGCTCATTATTTAGTTAAGTTTTTGTTCACTTTTGTGCTTCTGATTTATCATTTCAGTCATTTTGCTAACGTTTGTTCATTTTCTTCCTCCATTTTTGATCATTTATTATATTATTTTATCTTGTTCATCTTCTTAATGATTTTGTTCACTGTGAAAGTTATTTGCATCATTTTTGTTCAATATGTATTTTTTTTTAATTGAGTCTGTGTATTATATTCATCTTGAACAAAGCTGCAGGAGGCACTGGAGAGGGTCTAAAAACCACATGGGTTCCTGCAGCCTGGATGAAACACTCGTAAGGTTCAATGGGGAAAAGGTGTCGTCAGAGTGTGTTTTAACAGAACTCAGATCATTTACTGCCCGTATGAGCAGCTCTAATTATGAGTGTCCATAGTTGTGTTAATGTGTTACTGTGCTCTACAAATCCAACATGTCTACTACAGTCTTTATGAAATTATGATGCACAATGCATGATTTTCCTATTGAAAATCTGTTTAGCCTTTAGTATTGTTGTGCTGTTACTGCAAATAACACTTCCTGTGAACATTCCAAATTAAAAGCATTTGGTGAACATAAATCGCTAATTTCCAAACAAGTGCACAGGAATACTGAATGTTGATGAATATGTCAAAACAATATTTGAAACATCTTGATTTGTTTTACATCTTAAAGGCTGATTTTGCTGTCTTTTTGATTCCGAGTGCACCATTACTCTTAAAATCTCCGATCCTGAATTTCTGCAAGTTTGACTTAGCGGCAGTGTTGATTTAACATTACTATGCACTAATGTGAAAAGGTAGCACAGTATGTATGTCTCTCATATGTGTCAGCCAAACAATTTAATTGTTTATCTGGGATGTCTTTTGAAACAATGCTGAACTTGTCATGGGTGCTCATGCAGCCCCAGACCATCACAGGTGCTGTCTTTGCGCCTTTTGCTGATGACAGACTGGTTTGTCTTTTTAATCTTTGGCATCTAGAACTCAATGTCAGTTATTCCTGTAAAGATGCTGGATTTGTCTGCAGAAAGCTCATGTTTTCTCTCAGTCCATCTTATGTGAGCTCACATCCAGAAAACACTGCATTTTGGCAAAGAAGTAGTATAGGTCTTCCTGCATAACACAGTTTCAGGTTGCATTGCAGTACACTGCGTCTGATCTGACTAGGGCAAATGCTAACAGTTTTTCAAAGTCTTCCTTGGCTCATGTGTCCATATTCATCATGGTGGGTTTATCATGCAGTGCTATCTGAACGCTCGACGGTTACACATATTCAACAGTGTTTTACACTCTTGGTCTTTAAACAATGAGATTTTCTGTACTGAGCCTTTCTCAACTCTATTCTGAATTCTGTGTGCTTATAACACTTGTCTCTTGTTGTCTAAAGCAGCTTACAGATTGTTGCAAATGTAACTGCAGTTAATATCCAGTAAAATATTTCAATACATAGAGCCAGTTTGAACACATCACTATTAGTCCTTACCAGCTGCACTACAGTCAAACAAATGTCTCACATGACTGCAACAAATTGGAACCTGCGTGAAATTAAGGACAATGGTCAACTGCCCTTTAATTTGCCTGCCCCTCGATCAATTTCCACATTAGGTATATTGCAAGACTCTCATTACTGTAAAATAGCACCAACACTGTACATTATCCCTCTTATTACACAGTTGCATGTTAAAAATAATCACAGTGAAAAATGATTCAACTGATGATTAATGTAAAAGGATCTCAACTGTGTGCTGTGAACAGCACTGTGCTCTTACTAACTACAATTATTTGATCACCCAAAACATCTTTCTGAGTGAGTTTTGACCTTTCCAAACTCTTCTTAAAACAAACATTTGCACCATTTATTTCAAACGTTGACAGGATGGAGATCTGTAAGTGGTAAATGAGCACTTCAGGTTTCAGGTACATCAGTTCAGACACTGTTGTGGACTTATCCTCTTTTTTCTTTTCAAGCTCTAATGACACTCATCCCAAAAACAGGTATGTATGAGATTTGATTATGGGCAACAGCTATGGAAACACTTACTGTAAGTAAATTGGTTTAGACACTTTTGGATTATGCTGTCTTTTGTTGAAACAAGCAAGCAAAAAATGAGTGACAACCATGTCAACCAAGTTTAATGTAAATTGGTTCAGCTACTTTCCAACTATTGCATTGATACACCGGGTCTGTGAATGTGGATGACAACACAGTGTTATGAAAACAACAACTGTTTTTTTAGTGGATAACTAAACAGAAACTTTTAAATCCCATCTTAAAACCCATTTTTATTCCTTGCCTTTTAACTCCACTTGACTGTGTGGTCTCTGCCTTAGTGTATTAGTATCTTTTAGCATATTTTTATGGAAAATAGCCCTTGTATTACTGTGTGTGACATGATTTCTGTACCGTATTTTCCGCACTATAAGGCGCACCCTCAAAAAAGTCACATTTTTAATATTTTTCCATACATAAGGCGCACCGGATTATAAGGCGCAGTTGCGTCATGCACCCACTAGATG
>JAQQAE010015232.1:0-12120 GCA_029823295.1 Pseudamia nigra
GTAAGAATACATTCTAAATCATTTTAAGAACTAATTTCATTCATTCCGTTTCAGAATGAATGCTATTAGTGCTAGCCCCCAGCGCTCTGACTTCTAGGTCATTCTCTTCGAGACCCGGAAGTGATGCATAGCGGCTAGCATTAGCGGCTAGCGTTAGCAGCTAGTGCTCTGAGTGACGCAGGCGTCGTTGTCCGCATAATTCATCGCTGTTGGAATCAATTTTTTAATAATTTTTAATATTTTTTTCCGTCGTTGTCCGAATTTTATGTTGTTAGAAGCGGTCGTTATCCGAGGTTCCACTGAACTTCAGAGTCACACCGCCAGTGATCAAGCAAGTCCGCCGAAGCTGAACGCACTCTGCACTGCACAGCACAGGAGACACAACACGGAGGAGATAACTGACAATGGCCTTAGCCAATCAGGACGCAGAACACAATGCGTAGGTTCTCCTTTAGCCAATCAGGACACAGAACACAATGTGCGGGTTCTCCTTTAGCCAATCAGGACACAAAACACAATGCGCGTTCATACGCTGTAAAAAAATACATTAAAATTGCACTAAAAAAGTCCACAAAACAGCAAGACCGTGAAAGGTGAACCGCGATATAGCGAGGGACCACTGTATACCTTCACAATGATTATGACAGATGCTTTGTCTGATTTGTTCAGTGCCAAGCTTTGTCTGTATGGTAGGATGAGATCATTGCAACAGGTTTGTTGTTGTACTACTTGATAATGACCATGCGTTTCTCTTTCTCCACCCTGGTCTCAATGGATCATCTGCTTCTCTTTGAAAAACTTTCCTCATCTTCAAGCTGACAACCAGCCAACTGATTGCTAAGCTGTATTCCCACAAAACAGAACTGTTGCTAAAGAAGCTGGAGCACAAATGGTGCTGAAAAAAAAAAATTGTCTGGAACTACTTTGTTGTTTTTGTTTGATGGGAGAGTTTCACACAGCTTGACCACAACATCAGCTTCCATGCCAAGTGATGTTTTTTTTCCAGTGCCACCTTCAAGCTGCAAAACCACAGAGGATTCCTGAGGAAGAACAGTGACCTTACACTTTTAATCTCCAAGGATGAGGCCTGCCTTAAACATACTGTCTCACTGCACCATACAGTATGTCCCCCTGAAGGACACCATTTGCTCATCAATTGAGTTCTGCTCTTCTGGAGTGACTTCCAGGCATTGCTCATGAAACATCTCCAGCTATGGATGATTCTTCCGCAGCTTATATTCAGTCTGTCTGTTTGACACATCAGTGTTGTCAGTAAAGCAGAGATGCTAGCAGTTGTAAACAGTTTTGTGACGTGTTGTCAGTCACCATACGACAAATTGTGTCATTTTACCCACATGCATGACTCCCTGGTAGTTGGCAAAGACCCATGTGCGGGTAGAGGTCACTCAATACTTCCAGTTCCTTGACAGTGGTGTTAACATTGTTATGATATTCAGATTTTTGTACACTGCAAAAATGGGTTTGTTCATTCCGTAATTCAGTCATTTCTGGTCTTATGAACTTTCTCATATACTCTGTTGGCATAAGAAGATTGTCTGGTGGTTGGGCGGGGCAGTGGCTGGGTGGGGCGACATGGTGGTGCAGTGGGTAGCACTCGTGCCTCACAGCTAGAAGGTCCTGGGTTCAATCCCAAGGTGGTGGGGCCTTTCTGTGCGGAGTTTGCATGTTCTCCGCATGTCTGTATGGGTTCTCTCCAGGCTCTCCGGCTTCCTCCCACAACCAAAAACATGTACTAGGTTAATTGGTTACTCTAAATTGTCCATAGTTGTGAATGTGAATGATTCTCTGTCTGTATAGTCATGAGGTCTCCACCTCAAATTGTGAAGTGCCTAGAGATAATCAGTGATTATGATTGGCACTGTACAAATAGAATTTAATTTAAAAAAATTGAATTGGTTTGACACCTGGGCCTTTGAATGTGCACTCAAGGGCTTCTAAAGGTCTCTGTCACAAAAAAAAACGTTTTTTTTTCCTTCTTCAGGATCTTCACATCCCTGTGACATATTTGAAATTGAACTAAAAGGAAGAACTTCACAACTAGAACTTGCTTTGAGCAGTAAATATGGTCATACAGATTAACGGTAATCAAGAAGTCATAGGATTGTTAAATGAGTTTCAACTTATCTTTAGTCATAAAAACAAATTGTTTCAAAATTAGTTAATTTCTTCATGTCTGTTTACCAGTCACCATTTTGGGGGCGTCACGTCCTGGTTAAGTCACATCGCTGTCACATGTCTGCGTCCTACGTTAAGGTGAAGCATAAAGCTTTATAAGGAAGACTGTAGGACATTTAAAGTGTCGCATACATATCACCGTGGCTTCTTATGGGTTAATGGGCTCCACAGCTGTTCAACCAATCACAGGTTTCTCATTTTGCTGTTGCTATCGTCATCATCTCCTCCTTACATTAAATATTCTATGGTGTTGGTAATTTAATGGCCCACAGGCTGTGCCTTCATCGGGACTGAGCCTCTTACAGCCTCCAGGCGCAGGAAACCTCCGCTTTGCCCTCTTTATTCCGAAAAAAAAAAATCCAAATAAGCTGTTTACATGACCAATAAAAATTAATCTTACACTAATATCCATGTTTAGTTGCAGCTGTTCATAGCATTATCATAAACAGATTTCCCACTGGGTGAACTCAGCCTTCCTGTTTCATCCCTTCAAACGCCTTTTGGATATTAGTACAGATCCAAAACCCTGCTGTCTGTCCTGAGTCTTAGAATATTTTGAGGTATAGGTGCCTGACCAGACCTGCGGACTTTTCTTTGCAGGGTCCATCTGAACCAGAGAGGATCTTTGTCTTTAACGCGGCTGGCCTAAACCCAGTAAGGAGACGAATTTCCCGCATATGTTATAAATCCAAATAACCGATATAATACCCACATGGGTTTCGTGTCTTATTGAGAAAAGTACCTGATTCAGAATATGCACCCAGAACGTGCTGTTTACACAAATCCATCAAATTCTGAATATTGCCTTTATTGGAATCACAGAGGGAGTGGTGGTGCGCATGTAAATGTAGTCATGGGATTAATTGTGATTGACTGATAATTCCTACAAGCAACAGCAACTACTGACATATCATCAGCATCTAAATCATCAATTATTTAGTGTCAATGTCTGGAACACATAACAATCGCTTATAAATATATATACAAGAAATAGCAACCCATTATGTGCCATCAAATTAAATAAATAAAAATACAATTCCTATAACAGCATAGCAAGGATTAATCTATACGAAACTGACTTTTTTCATTGTAATTTGTTTTATTTGTTTTCATGATTAATATGTATTTCTTTGTTACTGACCCACGTATAAATTCCCACAATGCTCCTAATAAACACACAGAGGCCACTAAAGTGCCTTATTCGCTGGTTGTTGTGTTCCTCCAAAGTCGTTCCCCCGTGACTTCGACGCAAATTGACCAAATCAGCGTCTGTATGAGAATCTTCCCAAATCGGTCGTCTCGTCGTGCCTCGTCTGCTGACGGAGCCCTCCATCAGCACCGCTCTGCTCTGGCATTTTCCCGGAGGAGGCAGCGAGCATGCGTCACGTGACTCGGCATCCACCAATCGGAGCGCGGCAACCCGACCGGAGAGATAAGGAGAGCTCAGTAAAGAGCGAGCGGACTGGAGGAGTTTCACTCTCAGCTCCTCAATGGTCATCATCACACACGTCCCGAAGGCTCCACTGGCTTCTAATTCTACACCAATATAGTCAGAGCGTGCACCCGGATCCGTACTGCTTCTTTTTTTTTTTTTTGTTTTTTTTTGTTTTTTTTTTGTTTTTCATTTTGACTTACTGTGCAGCCCATGCAAGGCTGCACCAACACCTACACCCAGGTTTTAAGACAATCATCAGTGACTGGCTACTGTCTGCTGTGGAAATGTTGGGGGACAAAGCTCACGGTAAGCCCCTCACTTTCTGTATGGCTAAAACGAATAATAAATTAATAAGCACTCCAAGCTGTCTAAAATGGATTAAGTTGATAGTCAAAAAACGCTACATCCTGATTGAATCCATTCTGATCATGCATCCAATTAATTAGTTTTACTACACTGTGATAAATAATTAAATAAAACACCTGAACATGGAAGGGAGACATATAGCCCAAGCAGAGATGGAACAGATAAAATATGATGAAATTATGATAATACTAATATATTATTCAGCTACAAAAATATGTAAAATAAAAAAATATGAACGTCATTTATTTTTTTAACCTCGGAAAACACATAGTTTATATATATAGAGAGGACTCGAATTTTCAAAACGGTATAAAAACAGTGAATCCAACACGAGCAAAGCCATAAAACAAATGAGAAGAGTATGAACATGGAAAGTGACAGTAAAAGTACAAAAGAACATATCAATGTAAAAACTAAGAACATTAATAAAAGCTGCCTGAGTGCTATCAATGAGGCAGTTTATTCCAGGTAAAACCCTTAATGGGGTTAGACTGGAGAAAAGGAGCCCAGGCTAATTATTTAAATACTACTACTACCAAATTATACTACTACTACTACTACTACTACTACTATTACTACTAGTAGTAGTAGTAGTACTAATAATAATGATAATAAAAGGAAGAGAAAGAAGAAGGATAGAAAAGATACAAACACGTAGTCTATACACCTGTTTGGTGCACGCTCTTTCACGGCGAGAGTCGCGCGAGCCGCGTAACGTGCCCCCCTGGACCTCTGTGCGGAGCGCGCGACGCCTCCATTTTACGGAGGCCGTCACATCTGTCGCAGATTAATCCGCACACGCCGTTGCCGGAAGAATTAACTTCAACCGAACTATCGCTTCTCGACGTAACATGAAGTCGAAACTTTCACAAAAGAAGGTGAGACCCACTGACGAGCATTTAAATAAATGTCCACGGGCGTGTTTTCTCCCCACACAGGCCTGCTGCGTGTTCATTCCACTCGTCACCCAGGTCAGTTTTCAACCAGGCGCTGATCTACAACCGCGGCTGGCACTATGTTTTCAGCCGCTTTTAGTTGGTTATTGTTAATATTTAATGCATGAATCAAAATCCTCTAAAGCCCCGTAAGGCAAGTTATCATATGCAAACAAGATAAAAACTTATGCTGCCAATAATTCAACACTTTTCATTCATTCATTTTCTTGATTGTAAATTTTGTTTACGACAGAACTCTTAGTCTGACACCGTCATGTCAATTTTGGTTAATATTCTGTAAAAATGCATCTATGTTCATTTTTCTTCCTTGTCCTCTTGTTTTTTTATTCTTGTTGGCTGTGAGGATGATTTTTTTACCTCTTAAATGCAATTTTGTTGATTTTTGTTGCTTCGTTTGGTCATTTTTGGTCAGCCTAAAATAATCGATAATGTTAATACTTCTTCCACTATTGGACTTAATGTCATAATGTCCTCATTATGACATTAAGTCTTTCACACAGACAGATATTATTTTACGATTTTTATTCTGCTACACCATTGTGAAAAAAAGCTATAGTCATAAAAGCTAATCTAGCACATTTCTGAAAATAATTCCCCACAAAAAAGGGTCTTAAATGCGCTTAAATGCATTAAGTTGTACCTTTTACACACTCGTTTATGAAAGAAACAAAACTGAACAAAAATAATACAGGACATATTTTTAAATACGAACAAAATAAGCAACCAAAACATGTGCAAAGCAACCAGGAAATTCAGAAAAATGATAAAATAAAAAATCAATAAAATGAGCAACAACATGAGCTAAAATGAGAAAAATAAGCTACAAAGTGAGACCGAACCAAATTCATTATATTATTTACTGTGTAATAACAGACACAATATCTATATTTTTCACTGCAGGCTGAATTGTGCCACATATAACATTTTGTTGTATCCTACACTTCAAATGTAACATAATGACGCGTGTAAGAATGATGCTTTACTTTATTATAGCTTATATGTTCATTTTGACGTATTATGAAAAGTTAACCAAACAATCCACAAAATGAACCAAAACATCTTCAACTCAACCTTATGCAGCCAGCAATGAACTAAAATGCCATTATTTACGTAAACCCGTTATTTTTGAAGACGAAAAGCTGCGCATCATTTAAATTCAAACTCTTATTGGGGGCATAAAGGCATATTTTGTTGTTTAGAGAGGGCAAATCTACGCCTCTGCTTGAGACCAAAATTAATTCTCATTACATTCTTTATTTTGAAGAAGATACTTAAATGAATACGTGCCACGAAAGTCCCGGAGTTATTTTCACACTGTGTTAAAACAGGGCTGCTCAAAGAGAAAAAAAATCCAACAAATGTAACGCGTTTATCAGGTCGTTTTTAAGCTGCGTCAGGCCCATATTTTGGTAAGAAAAATAATACATAGCAATAATGATGGTGTGACAATGCAGTTTATTTTATTTTAAATATACAGCTCGGTTAAGTGTTTTCTGAACAGCTTTAGGTGCAAGAACATAAGCGACATGTGGTGCAGCCTGTTCATAATATAAGGCCGTTGACATACTATGGACCTGAAGCTGTGCATTTAATTACGTCCAGGATAAGCCTATGTTTTCTTTGTAGACTATTATCAACAATATATTTGCAGCAATATAACTGGTTACTCGATAAATATACTGTATCATAACAGATTGAGGTTTTTTTTTTAAATGCGAATGAAATTTGAAATAAATATATTTCAAAAACTAATGACCGCAACAAGGTTAAAATTATTGTTTTTTTCTTTTCTTCATTTTTTGTTTTAAATCGTGGACACTAATTCATTTAACTAATAAGCGCAAGGAAACAGGACTATTTATTGGTAAATTAATATATACTGTACAATATTTAATGTATTATAATAATGCTGATTCTGATATTTTTTAATAATGTGTTTCGTTTTGGCTTTTTCCTGTTGCCTTCATTAATTATAACTGTCTTTGTCATTATTCAAGTTAAAGCATGTCATTTAAGAGACAAATTGTCAGTACAGTGTTTAGCATATTGGCCTTGAGCACAAATAAATAAATAAACGGCTTAATAAATGTGCCACGCATTGTCCTCCGTGCGTGCGTGGGTGCGTGTGTTTGTGCGTGTGCATTCGCCAGGTGTGACTTTGAAGGTGATGGAATACACGTATGACGACGACCTGGAAGAGCTGTGTCCCGTGTGCGGAGACAAGGTGTCTGGATATCACTACGGTCTGCTCACCTGCGAGAGCTGCAAGGTAACGCGCCACGCAAACACGCACACGCACACACACACGGACGGACCGGATTTAACACGTTCCCTCAGGGCCTTAGAATAAGACTGATCTGATTCACGCTCCTTCTTCTTCACTGAATTCACTCACCTTATTTAAAAAAAAAACTTTATTTTCCCATTCACAGTGTAACAGGTGTAACGTGGAAAATACTGAGTGTTATCTGGTGTTTTTCCTCACTGTGCGCAGGGTTTCTTCAAGAGGACAGTGCAGAATAATAAGAGATACACATGCGCGGAAAACCAGGAGTGCAAAATAGACAAAACCCAGAGGAAGAGGTGTCCGTTCTGTCGCTTCCAAAAATGCCTCAACGTTGGAATGCGGCTAGAAGGTACAGTCCACTGCATGTCACCTGGATTTACACGTCCCTTCTCTTCTTATCATGTGTCACTATCAGATTATTTTGTACACTATTAATAAATATTTTTGACTATGTTTACACTTGTTACGTGTTTTTATTAGAGCAAAAAAAAAGTGGTAGCAATTGCACAGACGTTAACTAAAAGTCTTGCGTTTTAAAAATTTATTTATTAATGTATATTTTAATGACATGACAGCGGGCTGTTTTACAGTAAAAAAATATGTCTTGATTTGTGGGTGGCAGGTCTCAGCTTTGCATCCTTTACACATGGGACGGGATTAATTCCCAGACAGCAGTGCAGGAAAGCACCTGCTTCCGTAGCAGAAAAGGACACATTCTTGACTTACTGATAAAACCCTGGAGACTCCCCTGTTTTAAATCAAAAGATATTTAGGCTACAAGAAGGAGTCAAGCTGCACACACTCTAGGGATCTTCTCAGGCCTAAAAAAAGGGAAGCAAAAATGACTAACATGCCTGATATTTTCTACGGAAAGAGTCAATGATACTGGTGAAATGGACAATGTGATGTTTTTCTTTACTAAAAGCCAGCTCAGTGCTTATCGAGGAGATTTAGAAAAAGGCTGCAGGCAGTACAGAACAATTCCGTAGAGTCAGTGCTTCACTGGTAAATGTTTTTTTCGCCTTTTTTCTCTTTTGTGACAGCGGTGCGCGCAGACCGCATGCGTGGGGGGAGGAATAAATTTGGCCCCATGTACAAGAGAGACAGGGCCTTGAAGCAGCAGAAGAAGGCTTTGATACGATCCAACGGCTTTAAGCTGGAGAACGCGGCTCCTCCACCGGCCTCTCCTCTGCAGACTGACTACAGCTTCACCGGCACCCTGCACAGCCTGCCCACCATTTCCAAAAGCCTCCTTCCTTCTACCCCTAGCACCATCACCCCCACAGACTATGAAGCCAACATCTATGGACCCCCATCCCTGGGCATGACCATGCAGTCTCATGTGTCCCTCTCCAGCCAGTACCAGTACACAGCCTTCCCCAGCAGGGCCATTAAAGCAGAGTGCCCTGACTACACCAGCTCTCCAGAGTCTCTGACAGGATACCCCTACCCAGACATGTACCCCTCAGCCTCACCGCAGCCCCCCACCCTGCCGCCACTGGTGCTGGAGCTGCTCCGCTGTGATCCAGACGAGCTGGTGGTGCAGAACAAGATAGTTGCTCATCTTCAGCAGGAGCAGAGCGGCCGAGGCCGGCTGGACAAGCCCAACACCTTCAGCCTCATGTGTCGCATGGCAGACCAGACTCTGTTCTCCATAGTGGAGTGGGCTCGCAGCTGTATCTTCTTCAAAGAGCTCAGGGTGAGTACTAAGTCCTTCACATACAGCTGAGGTCAAAATTATTAGCCCCCTAAAGTGTGACTTTTTTCAACATATCCCACATGCTCCAGTTCTGGATGCTTTGAAAGAACATTTTGATAACGTTGTAAATCCTTCCCGTACTTTGTGTCCATCAGAAGTCCTTTTTCTCAGATGTAAACTCATTTATTTGTTTTTGACATGATGTGTGTGCAGTGATGCCTCAAATTAAAAAAAAGTAACTATTGGACAAATGTTCAGGTTTAACTTCAGTTCTCACACTTTGACCGATACTCATTCAAAGAGTGGAGGTTTGTGCTATGCCTGAAAACAAAGGGCAGTTCTTCTGGGGGTTAATAATATCGACCCTGGTCATTTTTGTTTTCCTACAAGAAGAAAATCTTAACTGTGTCATCAAAAGCTCCATCAATACGTAGTTAGTGCATAACATTAATGCTTCAATTTGACTGAAAAAGGAGAAACAAGAAAAAGTTACATTTAGATGAATGTTGGAAAAAATTATGCTGTAGCTGACTTCACTGAAATCTGACTTTGGACTTAACACACTGGTTCACCTTAACTCAGACTAAAAGCATTTTTGATGACTTGTCTGAAGGTCTCTTCTTCATGTTGTTTTTATTTTGTTTCATCCATCAGACTGTGGTGGACTGCAGAGCTCTCCTTGGCTCCTTTAATACGGTCTCTATTGTCTGTACTGGGGGCTGCATGATTTGGATCTGTGTGCTTGGTTTTCAAAGAAACTGCACAGATTTCCCATTACAAAACAAATAAAATTAAATGAGCAGAGAACATAATGTTGAGTTACATAATGGAAAATGAAAGTCCTTTTCAGGATGTGCTGGCTTCTGTTAAAACCCTATTATGACAGTCATAAAGCCTCTTAAGAATGAAAACTGAATGTATTTGACTCACACACTCAGCGTCCATTCAGACCGGACATTCAGTCCACTTCTAGAGCTGCAGAGGTTCATGCTGAAATGTCAGGTTATAGATTACTACTCACCTTGTTGAAAAGGTAATAATGTAAACATTTAATGACTTAATGAATGTGACACTAACTCGCTGGTTACTGAACCATTTTGCCTTTAGAAAAACATCTAATATATATATGTATTAATATTTATTTTGATAATATTTATTTTGATAAATATTATCAAAATAAAGACTAACATTAATATAAAAATCCAAAAAGCAAACAAAAATCATCAGTATGTGTATTGATAATCAAGAAAATGAATAAAAGAACTGGCAAAATGAACACAAATAGAGACCAAAATAGTCCAAACATTGAGCTAAAGCACACAAACAAAGGAAAAATAATAAAGAAAGACAGCAAAATAAAATAAAATAATAAACCAAATGAATGTAAACCATAATATGGATCATACTCTAGAATAGGGAACACATAATAACCATTAATTAAATGCCTAATGTAATGTATTTGTAGTGTATTGACACTTTATTAGGGCTAGGGATTATTGTGAGTGATTTGTTCCTTATTCTAAAGCAGTATCAGAAAATAATAAAATACTTATTTCAGTCAACTTACTACATTACTGCACCTGAATAAAATATTAAAAGAAATAAAATGTGTTGCCACCCACTCAGAAAGAGTCCTCAACCCATTTTTGGTCCCAACCCACCGTTGAAAACCACTGAACCAAGTGGTTCCATATAAACACTTACTTAAAGGCCTGAGATTATAAGAGTTACATTTATATTTATATTTCCTTTATATGCCTATTAAATAGTTCTGGAATGGTGTGGATAAAATCATTTGTGTTTATTTGATTTTTTCGTTGATTTTCTGAAGGAATCTTTATAACTCACAGAAAGCCAAAGTCAAGCCAACTTTCTTCTGGGTTGTGGGACCTGACTTCAGAAAAAAAAAATCAGTCAATCATTAGTGGCAGACAATTTTCTGATCAAGGCCAGATTACACCAGCATTTACGTATATGACATTTGTCAATTTAACATACAGTATAAAGGTGCAGTCTGCAAGGTCGGGAAACCAGCTATGTAGAAGTTGATTGTTTGTGACAGACTGATATAAATGATTAAACGGGTGACCAGCCAGTCAACACGGCTTACAACCTCACAGTTGTCAAGATAGTATGTCTGTCCTTTTCTTGCCTGTACCAGATGTTGAAGGAAATGCATACCGTCATCCTGTGGGTAGATAGACTACAGTTGCACCATAGTAGCTGTCGACCCACCAGCTTTTTAAATTGAATACATGGACTCGTGCACCTATGAGGTTGTAAACTGTGTTGACTGGTAGGTCGCCTATCTAATCATTTACAGTGGACCATGAAAAACCATGGGCCACTAGTTATACAGCATCATAAAGTTGAATAGTTAAAGTTCCAGTTTACCATTTGCCTTCTTGCTAAAGAAGAATTTACAAATGATTTTGCAAATAAATAACAATACATTTGAATGCTTTTTGACTGTGCTGTAGTCTGCCACTAAAATTCAATTTTACAGTTTTAAGTTACACCTATAAGTTACACTTATAAAACTGCTCTGACCACACTGTGGAGAGACAAAGCTGCAACAATGTCATGTTTACGACTTTCTGTTTGTAGTCTTCATTATTGTTTATTTTCACCACCTCATATCTCAAGGTTTTGAAAACAAACTGACAAAAATATGTTTGCTGTATATAGAAGGTGGCATAATTTAGTTGGGATCAGAAAATGGTCCACCCCTCACCACTGACTGTAAGGCAATCTTATGTCAAACTTAGGTGCCGTGGGTCTGCGCCCAACTGGAAGAGGCGTGACTTAGACTCTAGTTGTCCTAACTGCCAACCTTTAAATATAAAACACTGATTGGCTGAACTACAGGTTATTGTCAACGTGCCCTGTGATAATATTTTGACATGAGGCCACTGTAAACATTGAATAGTGTTTAACTTTTCATGGATAATTTTTGAAAGAAATGTGGTAAGGATTGTTGCAAATGTGGTGGGGGTTAATTTTAGCTTGGATACGATTGGTTTTGAGTTGTAATGTTTTAAAATTTAGAAATCTACAGGCTCACGGAGCAGGACCAACACAATTTGGCTTGACTTGTGACCTCTGAGCAAGGGCGTAGGTTTGGTCTCAACATTGGTAGGGACGATATAACAGCATAACCTGCATGTACACTTTTTGCTGG
>JAQQAE010015233.1:0-12119 GCA_029823295.1 Pseudamia nigra
TTTGTAGAAATCTGTTTTCACTCTGACATTAAAGATATGTTTTTTGTAAATTATTGTCAAACAAGGCAAATTACATTGACAATTATTCATTTTATACTGCAATAAAAAGTGAAAACATCCAAGGGGTATGAATACTTTTGCAAGCCACTGTAAGTGTCAAGTAAAGTGGCCCATTACATTCACAGGCACTTGGGACCTTTTATGGACAATTCCCTTTAATAACAGACAAGCTGTTGTGGTCTGTCTGTTTTCAAAAGGTGCATTATTTTTGTTTACAAACCGATAAAGGGCCTGAATCAAACTTTTGAAAAGATGCACAACAGAGAATGCAGTAGAAGATGGTAATAAAACCAGCAAGACATACTAGTACTACATTCTAAAACGTTTTATTCAGTGTTTTCAGCTGAATGCCTGAAGCTTTACTTCCATATCAGAAAGCACAGGCTGCTTTTTGATGACATGTTGTCAACATATGTGTGTTGTCAACAGGTGACCATGGTGGACCGGAACGCAGCAGAGCGGGCGTGTAAAGACGCAAACCCCATCATTGATGGCAGGAAAGCCAACGTGAACCTGGCATACCTGGGAGCAAAACCTCGCAGCACGCAGACAAGTAAGTCTGATAATTCACTGCAAAACACATCATCAGTCTTCACTGTATGAGTTTGATTTTTAAGAAGTATAGAAGTGACATGATTAAAATCTCATTTAACCTTAGCAGGATTCATTAGACACCAAAAACAGCCACAAGGGTCAAATTTACTTACTTACAAAAATGTTCAATGTAAATCAATTAAGTAATTACAGAGTCTCTGAAGTCATGGATATGATTTTGTTTAATCATTGGCTATGTTTTGTCTATCTTTTAAGGCCATTAGTTGCATCAGTGCAAGTTAGTTTAGAATGACAGTGAAAATGGATATTAGAAAATGCTATGTTTCTTTAAATGCCTGTCTCTTTCCTATTTGTAGAAATCACTTGATATATTGTTCAGGTCACATACGAACAAATGTTAATGCCTAAATGCATTTCTAAAAATAAAATTGTGGAAATCACTACATGCATAAGGTCAGTTTGTCCTGGTAGCTGTTACAGGTATAAGGGCCCATGTTTTTGATTTGGATTTATATGAACTATATTTAACAATGGAGTGTGAAAAGGGAGTGAGAAACAACCACAGACTGTATATATTACTGGACAAAATGACCATGACGTCATCCATTGGTTTCTGAACAACCGTTTTGATGGCAATTGGGTTGTCACTTCCTGGGTGACACTTTGGAGGCAAAAACAGGATGTGACCATATTTGGACAAATGGCAGTGGAGCTACAGGAGTGTAGTATGTCGGGGATTGATTGATTTATGGGTAAGCTAATGCTAACCACTAGCTTACTGACTTGGTAAAATGTCACCAAACATTGCTGAACAGAGTCATGTTACAGTGTCGCTAGTGTAAACACTGAACCAGTGTGTCTCTCAGGAACAGCTTTGTGCTATTGAATAAACAGAAGCGATAAAGGCCCAACGCGGTCCAACTCTGCCAGCGAGTGGAGTTACCATAGCGACTTGTCAATCAAAGCCCAGCACAGCAGTGATTTGTCCAAAATGTTAAAGATGGACCACCAGATTACTTATTAGAAATAAAAGAGTTGAGATTGATGAAGCGAAGTCTGATGTAACTCTATGGAAGTCAGTGAACAATCAACAACTGTAAACAGTGCCCCAGTGGCCAACAGTGGTATTACAACTTTAACATCATCCTCACTGCACAGCCCCGGTCATTTCTCACTGGAAACAACATAGTTTAAGGATGAATTAAAAAACAGGGACACTTCAATATATTATTAAATCTGAGTTTTGAACAAGTGAGTAATTGTAAGTCAATTTGACTTGTTTTTAAGTTTTTTCCGCATTTGACCCATCCTCTTGGGGGAGGGGGGATAGTGGGCAGCCGCTGTGCAGCACCGAAGGAGCCCAGTTGGGGGCCTTGCTCAAGGGCCCATAGTGGTGGTGATGATGATGATGATGAGGGTGGGGACAGATGGTGACCTTCACCTTCCCCACACAGATCTCCTGCCGGTTCAGGGATTCAAGCCAGCCGCCCTCCGGGCCTCTAGGCCTCAGCCCCATTGTATTCATTCCAGAGGGTTTAGATCCTTCATAAATACTTAAAGTGGTGCGAGAGGAGCCGAGTCTCTTATGCATTCTCGTAGTTGTGATTTTGGGCTGTAGAATATCCACCTGTGATGGGTTTGGTTTTATAGGTCCTGTACCTTTTTATTTAATCTTTTACTTTGGACCAAGAGGAGAGAGCTACAGAAGGAAGGTATTTATCTTCAAATTCTGTCATTTTTCCCTGATTTATGCTCCTGCAGCTGAGTTGGCAATTAATAGTTGATTGATTTATTTATTTTAGTTTTATTTATTTGTTATTTTATGTCTTGTGAAACATGGTCAGATTACACAAGATTATTCTCCTTTCTGCTCCTGCTCTTTCAGAATGCCATATTTTGTGTTTGTCTTCAATTGCCTGTTGTGGCTGATGAATGAAATTAACTTGTAAAATGAAATAAAATAAATCAAATGTTGCAGCTGTAGTTGTTCTGCTGATTCGCAACCTATGGTTTCGCACTGATTAAAAACTAAAGGCAGCCTGCGGTTCAGTCTAAGTTCAACACAGTTCTAAATATCTGCATGCTGAATTTGATTTTCATACCGTGTTGAAATTAATGTGTCCCTCAATTGCACGGAAGATCTGTCTAAAACCATTACATGTGTACTGAAATGTTTGGTCACTGAAATAAACCATGTTATATTCTTTTCTTCATGCGTGTAGATCTCAGGGGAGATTTTCCCCATTGAGTAAATACATGTTTTTTACCCAAGGTTGTTTAAATTTGGATATGTAACTTTTGTGACTGTAAAAAAATTGCTTTTCATAAATAAGTTGTTGGTTGAAGTTATGTTCATTTTTTCACTTATTTTGTTTTTGTTAATTTCCTTGATTATGTTGTTTCTACATATTAGACTAGTTTGTGCTTATGTGAATTATTTTTCTTATTTTTGTGATTTAGTGCAGATTTTGTTCAGTTATTAGATATTAAATCAATATGAGCAAAAATGTTAAATCTACACTGTGACACGATATTATCTTTTGCATTAAAGTCAAAACTTGTATAAAATGTTGTAATATGCAGATTCATTTAGCTTAGAGTAAAAAGGTGTAGAATGAATTTTTGCTAATTTTATCACTTACTCAGCAAATTTTTATTTATCGTCCTGATTATTTTGATCATTTTCTTGCTTGTTGCTGCTTTTATAAACTATAACAGTAAAAGTACAAATGTAGTTTCAAAGAAAGTAGCAACCCCCTCCTCCCCCAATAACTGAGCTGTGACTCTCTTTTGTGTCATAAACTGCAGTGCCATTACTGTCCACTTGGGGCTCAATCCAAAAGTGAGTAAAATGCCATGTTAAAATGTCCAACTTTAGAGCAGAAATTAACATGTTTACAGCCTGGTGAAAACAACGGTTTTGATTTATTTCAGCCTTGATGCCCACCGTGCTGCTTGTGTAACTTGTCTGTTTAGATGATCCAGACCCCAAAATGTTTCATTAAAGGTTAAGGTAAAATTTATTTATATAGCACATTCATGATACCTCATGCTGTTCACAGTGCTTTTCAAGCTAAAACACAAATGAACAATAAATAAAACAATAAAGTGGGTAAAGTACAATAGTACAAACACAAGATTAAAAACATTAAATATGATAAAACCATAGCCTGTATCCTGTATATTAGTGGACACAGTGACCATGACGTGACCCATTAGTTTCTGAAGGGCCATTTTAAGGCCAACTGGGTTGTCACTTCCTGGCTGCCATTTTGGAACCAAAAACAGGATGTAACCATATTTGGATGAACAGCAGTGGGGCTAACTGAGTGTTCATGCCAGGGGACTCATGGGAAGGCTAATATTAGCCGCTAGCTTACTGACACGGTAAAACTTCACCTTGCAGTGTCAAACAAAGTCATATTACGGTGTTGTTAGTGTAAAACTTACCCACAGCTGCAGTCGAGTGTATCTTAAGTAAAACTTTGCCCATATTGAATAAATACAAGATACAAAGGTCTGAATATTTTCACTAGCAAGCTGTTACTATAGCGACATGTCCGGTTAGTGCGTTCGGCTGTTAACCGAAAAGTTGGTGGTTCGAGCCCACCCAGGGACGAGAGTCTTTCCCTTGTTGCGAGGGTTGTGTCAGGAAGGGCATCCGACGTAAAAACCTATGCCAGATCAAACGTGCGAATCATTGGTATTTCGCTGTGGCGACCCCTGAGGGAGCAGCCGAAAGGACAACAACAACATGTCAGTCAAACCTCAGCACGGCAGTGATTTGTTCAATTATTTGCCGTAATGTCTTAATAACGGAGCAAAAAGTTATAGATGGACCACATTACTTATTAGAGGGTCCAAATAAAACATTTGAGACCATAATGACTCATAACAAAAATGTATTCACTTAGTGTTTTCAGATATAAATCCAATGTATCTGTATGGGAAAAAGGCTTCTTGGAGCCGTCCCAAAGACCAAGCAGCTGTATTACAATTTAAAGTTACTTCCGCATCGGCCTCACTGAACAGCCCAGACCATTGCCCACTGGATAAAACAAGTAAAAACTAGACCAAAACACGATACAATAAAAGAAATCTCCAGTTCAACCTGTGCTAAATGCTAATCCATAAAGGTGCATTATCAGTGAAGATTTTAAATGCTGTAGTGCATGGGTCTGCAATATGTGGCCCTTTAACCTCTCTCCAGTGGCTCCTGTGGCTTCGTTCAATGATGGAAGTATCACATTATAATAAATCAAAATAAACGCAGAACACGGAACTACATAACAAACAAAAATTAAGACAAAACTGATGCAAATAATCTACAAAATAATCAAGAAAATGGCCAAGATAAAACAATGCTATAAATGAAAGGCTCAAAACTGAAAAAAACTAAGAATATGACCACAAATAAGCAAAATTGTGAAAAAAAATCTTAAAAAAGAATTTAAAATGAACCAAAAATATACATAAATGACTAAAATAAATCAACTGAAGGAAAATGGATCTAAGAAAACAAAATATTCAGCAAAATTAGTAAAAATCAACAAAAGTAAAGAGAGAAATAACTGACAAAAATGAATAAAATAATTAAATCAGTGACCAAAAGTGAAAAAAAAATCCCAAATGAACTGCAAAATGACAGAAAATGAGAAAAAATTAACAAGGCAATTAATGAATTGAACAAAAAAGAATAAAACTGTAACCAAATTGGTATTATCTAGCTAGCGAAAACATGTCATGTGACACATAAAGGGTTGGGACATTTTTGCGTCTCTAGGCACTTATTTTTTCCTTTTTGTCCAAAAACGGCTCTTTAGATTGTAATAGTTGCTGACCCCTGTTTTAGTGTGTGCAGGTCTCATATTTAGGGGCAGACTGTTCCAGAGTCTGGGACCTGCCACAGAAAAGGCTCTGTCACCTCAGTTTTAAGTTTTGTCCTTGGATTGTATAAAATCAACTGTAAGCTGGACCTCATGGTTCTGGCTGGAGCATGAATAAACAACAGCTCAGAAAGACAAGAAGGACCTAGACCATTTAGTGATTTAACAACAAAAAGTGCAATTGTAAACTGTTTGTATTTAACGGGAAGCCAGTGTAGAGAGGCCAGCACCGGGGTTATACGTTCCTGCTGCTTGGTACCAGTTGGCAAGTGAGCAGCTGCATTTTGAACAAGCTGGAGACAGTGTATGGAGGACGGGTCCACACCATGATACTGAGAGTTGCAGTAATCCAATCAGCAGGTAATGAACAAATGAACATGTTTAAAGACGCTAGCTGGAAGGTATGGCTTTACCTTAGCTAACTGTCTCAGACGGAAAAAGCTCGATTGGACTTCTGCACTCACCTGTTTGTGAAGTTTAAAAGTGTCATCAAAAACACTCTGAGGTTTTTGATTAAACCAGTGAACAATGACTTGGGTTGTTCAGTGAGGCCGATGTGGAAGTAAGTTAAAGTTGTAAAATCGCTGTTAGCCGCTGGGACGCATTCATTGGGCTCCAAGAAGCCCTGACTCCAATTGTGTTACACTGGACTTCTCTCTGAAAATACGGTGAATAAATTTTTGTCATGAGTTGTCATGGTCTCAAAAGTTTTATTTGGACCCTCTAATAAGTGAACTGGTGGTCCATCTTTAACTTTTTGCTCTGTTACTAAGATATGATGGCAAATAATCCGACAACTCACAGCTGTGCTGGGCTTTGATTGACATGTCGCTATGGTAACTCGACTTTCCTGCAGAGTCGGACCAAGCCAGACCTTCATATCTTCTATTTATTCAACAGAGCATAGTTTTATCTGAGATGCGCTCGACTGTAGTTGTGGGTAAGTGTTTACGCTAACAACGCCTTTGTTTAGCGAGGCTGAAATTTTACTTATCAGTGAGCTAGCGGTTAGCATTAGCTTACCCATAAGTCCCCTGAGATACTGTGCTCCAGTAAATCTGCCGCCACTCGACCAAATATGGTTAAATCCCGTTTTTGGCTCACAAATGTCATCCAGGAAATGGCATCCCAATTGGCCTCAAAACGGCTGTTCAGAAACCAATGGGTGACATTACGGTCACTTTGTCACTATTATGTTCAGGTTATGAATCAAACCCACGTCAGCTCCCTCAACATCCACAGTTCATTTTTGGATTAAAGTGAGTAGACTATGGTATCAGCCCTGAAGCTCATTTAAAAGCTTTTACCAGCCTTTGAAAGCTTGAAGACCTTTTAAAGGCTGGTATACACTGTGCGATTTTAGAAATGTGTGAACATGCAGATATAGAACATTGTGCTACTGTTTCCGCTGCTAACGCATGAGAATCCAGCGTACACTGTGCATTCCAACACTCGGACACAATTGTGCCATAGTACACTCGTATTTTTTCAATCAATACTGGGCAGAAATGCTGTGTTTTTTCCACCTCCGTTGGTTCCACATTGTTCTTGTTTCTTCTCTTTCTCTTTTGGAGCAGCATATCTTGCGCTCTCTTCCCCTCTCTCTCTCCGCCACACACACACACACACACTCACACACAGGCACATGCAGACATGGAGCTTTAATATTACTATATTTATATACCTATGGCTGGCTATTTGCATAGAAATGTTTAAACTTTTACCTAAATCTAACTTGTTGGCTCCAGTACATTATATTTCTGTAATGTCTATTGCTTTTTCTATAATTCACTCGCTAGCTGCACAGGCGCAGTGAAGAGAAAAGCAGAAAAACCACACAGTGATCGGCTGGAAATCAAATATGTTTGAAACCCATCCAAGGCAAGATTTGCGTCTGACTGCTCAGGCTGGTCGTAAAACGGGGGGGGGGGGGGGGGCGCAAGCGCTTGCGAATGCTGGGGGCGCGCCCAGCTCCCAAACAGGTCTGAAATCGCACAATGTACACCGGCCTTATACTGCTCTTCAGAAACCAATTGCTAATGTCACAGAGGATTTGTCCATCTTTTATACAAAATTTATTGTTTTATTCCAGAGATACCTGATTAAATTTGCTCCTTCCCCAGTGTTCTGATGAAACTGCGTGGATCCATCTGTCTCTGCTCGTTCCCATTGCACATTGAGTCGCTGTGTTTCCCATTTGGTGGAGATTTCCCAGCGTTGGGTTTTTTCCACCACCATCATTAACCACCAGCACACATGCTTCACGCTCCCCCCCTCGGAACAAACCTTAACAGCCTCCGCTGCCTCATTTAAAGCTCTCTGGCTGAAATACTGTCATGTAGGTGTGATTGACAAACACCAGTGCCAACAGCTGACTGTGTGTCCTGATTCCTGGGCCAACGACACAGCCCCCCAAGCATGCAGCTCATGTGAGATGGCAGCGCTTGGTATTCAGTTATTGTGTGTGAGACAAGCAAAGGGAGGGAGCAAATAAGAAGTTCACCAGGGGATGGGACAGGAAAATAACAGCGTGTCTGTCTCGTCTTTGTCGTGGTGTCTCTAAGACAGAGATAATGTGCATTTATGTAGAAAAGGAGGGTGACAAAGTCATGGTGAGCAAGAAAAAGAGGAACGAATAGCAGACTGAGTGGGTATTTGTAGAGGAGCAAAATGAACAAAATGCCTCAAAGCAACAAAATAAGCCAAATGGGAAAAAATAGACTAAATGGGACCAAAAATGAACAAAAGCAATGTTCCAAAGGGACAAAAATGAACAAAATAAGTAAAAATATGAATATAACTGAACAAAAAATAATCAGAACAAAATAATCAAATGCAGGTTTTTTTTAGATGACCCCAAGATATATATAATTGAAACAAACAACCTGTTTAAAAAAAATCACAAAATGGAAAAAAAAAAAAAAATATATATATATATATGTATATAAGGGCAAATGAGCAAAAATGAATTAAAAGGGACAAAAAGATCCCCGAATGGGACAACTTTGAGTGAAATAATCAATAAAATCAGAAAAATTAACTAAATAATCTGTGAGGTGAACATATACGTATGAACAAAATAAGCCAGAAAATAGATAAAAAAGTAACATAATGAATAAAACTAGAGCTTGTTTGATCACCCACAAACACAGGGTATCTGCTGAAAAAGGCAACCACAAAATGGCAGAATTTGGAGTCATTTTTTATATTCCTTATTTGTTCCAAGTAGTAGCACCAAGTAGTAGTAGAAAAAAACAATAAATGCACAATTATTTGTTTAATGCAGCATTTTTTTTGAGAGCCCAGAGTTATATATCATCTTAACTTACAAACTATCACCAGTTATTGCTGTTCATTTTTTTGTACATTTTGCTGATTTTAATCATTTTTTGTCCATTTGTGGTCATTTTGTTCATTTTTATTCAGACCTCAAAAGTGCTGATTGTTTAAACTTACAAACTACTGTTAAAAATATAGAAAACAAACTGCTTTATGTTACTAATATGTTTGAATCAGTGACTTGTTGGATGTCTTTTACCTGTAATTTCATCATTATTCCCTAAAGTGATTACACTGATAATGAGAAATGTGTATGATCATGAATGTTGGGAGTTGCTCATCATGTCTGCCTCGTCTTTATTGTGGTGAGTATAAGACGGAGATAATGTGCATTTATGTAGAAGAGGAGGGTGATGAAGTCATGCTGAGCAGGAAAAGGAGGAATGGAGTGAAGTCGGAGGAGGAGGAGGAGACATTTCTAGCATCTTAGGCAGACTCAGCTGATTCCTGCTGAACTCTGGAGGCAGCAGGGTCACAGATGTTTGTGCGCAACAGAGTGCATCATTATTTGTGTGAATGTTTGTGCTTGTGTGCGCGTGTGTCGAGCAGATGGCAGGCATGTGTGCAAGCGGAGAGAGCAACAGTGATATCCACAAATACATGTTAATAGAAGACAAAAACAAGCAGAGTCCTGACAAAGCCTTAACATGTCTAAAATCCACATGTATAAATACAGTTTGTGGGTAATTTTGTTCATTTTGGTTTATTTGGCTGATACAGTGCTTATTTTATTAGTTTTGATTAACAAAATCAATCCTATCACCATTTTTCATAATAATGTTTTTCACTTAAAAATGTCACGAGTTGATTTTCAGTTTAAAAAGAGCTTAAACACCATTAAAATGACTTATATGTTTCTGATATTTTTACTTATGTTTTGAATTATTTTGTGGGTTACATTTTAATTTTTTTTTTTTTTTTTTAATTTTAGAAATTGTACTGGTGGTAATTTCTCAGTAGGGTATTAATACAGTTCTGCTTACATTTTGGTCAATTTGCAAATTATTTTGTGGATTACCTTGTTCAATTGTTGTTAATATTTTTGATTTTGCTCACTTGTTTCGTTTGTTGATCAACTGGTGGACCAATTTGTTGTTCTTGCCCTTGGTTAGTTTGTTCATTTTTGTTAATATTGGTTAATTTTGTTGATTTGGTGCTTGTGTTCACCAGCCTAAATGAACAAATTAAGGTCTATCTACATATTTTAAACATATTATCGTTCACATTTAAAGACTAAAACAGTTAAAGAAAACGTGTGGTGTCATTAAAAGTAAAATGAAGATCTCTAAGGTCTTAAAAAGTATTGGATAAATGCTTTCATCTGAAGGTGCAGACGCAGTGAGAGTCTGCTCTGTCTGTTTCATTGTCTCTGCTGTCTGTAGCTGAGTAAAGTGTCCGTCCTCACTGGTGTCTCTGTGTCTGCAGGTCTGTCCGTTGGCGTTCAGCAGGTCCATCCTACCTGGGCTCAGAGGCAATATGGGTAAGAATCAGGGCCTTGATTTCTACATTTCTCTCCTGCCTCCTCCTGCTTTTGTACACTTTTCATTTCACTCCTCCATTCTTGACATTTGAAGCACTCACTCCTGCTCAACATGTGAGAGGTGGGAGTTCATGTCACATCACAACACGCATGAGAGTAAAAACCCATCGATTGTCAGAATTAAAATGTCCATGTCTTAATCCTTGTTCTAGAGTTGGCAATAAATCAGTGACGAGCATCGAAACGGGCCTTTATTCGAACCTGCTGCTCGGTTGTTAACTCCTTCTTCACCTTAGCCACGTTGAAAGAAAAGTTTCAAAGCTGCCTCTAGAGCAGGGTCAGCAACCGTTTTGGGACAGAAGGAAAACAAAATAAGTGTCTGGAGCTGCAAAAAAATATTCAGACTCTTTAGGTACTACATGAAATAAGACACATGTTTTCACTGATAACATGGTAGCACCAATGTAGGTATTATCTTTTGGCTTCATTTTGTTTATTATGTTATTATTAATTTGTTCATTTTGTTGATTTATTTCAATTTTTGTCTTCAGCATATTTTTGCTATTTTTATTTATTTTGCAGATTATTTTCTACATTTTTGTTTATGTTTGTTTAATGTCTTGTTTTTATTCATTTACCTGACTATTTTTGATCATTTTGTTGATTATTTAACAAGTATTTTGTTGATTGTTTTGAATATTTAATTTTTTTAAAATCCATTTTCATTCACTTGATTTATTATTTTAGATTTTTTTTTCGTGAATTCTTTGTTCATATTCCTGCTCATTTTTGCTCGAGTTTGTTTTAATCTTGTAAGGTTTATATTTTTCATAGTTTTGTTCATAATTTTGCTTACTCTTGTTCATTTTCTTAGCTGTTTGTTCACTTTCGATTATTTAAGTTTGTCTATTGTTTAATCGCTTTCATTTTTCTGATTATTTTGCTCATTTTTTTGCATTAGTTTTGTTTTGATTGTTTCTTATGTAGTTCATTTTTTTCTTCTTTTTGTTAATTTAGTGCTTATATTTTTATGTAGGTTTATTACAGTGTATTTTCTTCCATTACAAAGCCACGAGAGCCATTTTTGAGGGCCTAGAGAGCCACACGGGGAGTCACATTTTGCAAATCCCTGTTCTAGATGTTCTGAATTTATACCAACCGGTGATGTGGCCTCAGTGGGAAAACCTTGTACATTCAAAAGACTTATAAAGCTGTGTCCAATTTAACCATCACATGATCATTGACAATGAGTGCATAAGTAATGATTGTGTGACACTGATAGTGAAATAGTCCCAGCTTGTCTTTTGTAAGGAAAATGACCTAAATTAAAAATCCACACCATCCATTAATTTACATTACACAAATTTCTTTATGATGGCTCTATTGTATAGAGGTGTATAGAGCACAATGATGACATTGTAGGTATTTCATTCATTTTATGGGTAATTTTAATGAAACTAAAACAACTGAGACCTCTTAAATATGCCAAATGTTGTAATGATTTTGACCACCACTGTATATTTTACATAGTGATGTTGAAGAGTTCAGTATTTGATAAATATTTCTCTTTTGTCTATTTAATGAGAACTCTTTTGGTCATTTCAATTTATTTAAAATCAACAAACAATTTGTTGTACAAAAGTGAACAAAGTGAATCAATTTGTCCAATGACAATACATTCATAAAAGCAAAAATAACATGCTGAAACACCTGCATGGAGGAATATGTGCAGTTTGAATGATACAGGGGCTGTTGTTCTGCAAGAACAATTCTATATCAAAAAGCATAAACACTGCACT